>WNGS01006708.1:12740681-12752163 GCA_020271785.1 Procambarus virginalis | reverse complement strand
GATTTGTGTCGGCCAAGCGTCACCTTATTAAAGGTGAAGCTAGGAATCAGGTGGTGGCTCTAGTGAGAGGTGGAGTTCCCGAGAGTGTTCATCACTGGGGCTGGCTACAGGCATGTAGCAAAGTATGTAGAAGAGCCCGTAATATGCCTGAAATGCTGCAGATGGGGCACAAATCCTGGAGATGTCAACATGATCCACGATGTCGATTCTGCGGAAAGTCTCACCTCTCTAATCTGTGTAGAAGCAGACTTATCTGGGTGAGAAAATAGTTCCCAGATGCTGCAACTGTGGAGGTGTTCACAACGCGAGCTCGGCTGTGTGTAGCAAGAGGCCGAGTATGGATGTTCCCCGGCCGGTGAATGTTTCAGAGCAAGCAAGAGCTCTTACCCAGACACCGGAGCACAGCAAAACAGTCTGCCCCAAACAGCGCCAGTGAACCGGACGAATGCATGGGTAAAGGAGTCACCTTTACTTCGACAGGCTCAAGCAACAAGCAGCCACGCCAACACTCAGGACTCCGGCAGTGACGGTGTAACGGTGAGTGAAGTGGTTACTGGGGCTCAGAAAGAGGGCCATAATGATATGGTCAAGGAGGTGTGGGCTGAACTAAGAAAAGTTGGTGAGTTCCTCCGAAATCTTGGGCAGAGAATCGAGTCCATCGAGGCGAAATTAAACGTTCAGGAGGTCAAGGAAAATCACAAAACAGTGAAGGAAAGTCAGGACATAGTGGTTGAGGGCAATAATGAAATATTGAGTGATGAAATGAAGGAAAGTGAAGTGTGTGTGAATGATGATAGTCGTTGTGAAAGGAAGAACCCTATAATTACACATAAAATGAAGGAATCATTTGGGCCAATAATGGACGTCACAGGACTGAAAAATCTCTTGAGAACCGCAATGTTGCTTTTACTGGTGAGCTTGGGAGGAGGTGGGATATTATACAAGGTATGGCTATCATTTAGTGAACTTATTGGGGATGACTTAGACAGTGAATTGTTTAATAATGGATCACCCTAGACTGAAAGTGTTGTCATGGAATGTTAATGGTTTAAGAAACAGGGTTACAGATGTTCATTGTTATGTGATGGGAAATGATATTGATGTTGTAGCTCTTCAGGAGACAGGGATAGGAATGAAGGCTTATTGAAATTAAATGGCTATAAAGGGTTTCACCTCTTCGCCGCAAATAACATCAGAGGCACGTCGATTTATGTTAAGAACTCCATACCAGCAGAGTTAGTAGAACCGCCGTCAAAACGCAAGGTATAGAGAGTGTCTGTGTTAAATTATCATTAAGGGAAGGGGAATTTATTGTAGTTAATTTGTATGTTTCCAGGAACTGCTTCGACGCTAACTATCTACCTGACTGCATTTATACTAATCCTTCACTGGTCATTGGGGACCTTAATGCTCGGCACACAAGCCTTGGGACAGTGGGTAGTATTAATGCTAATGGGTCAAGTGGTTACAGTTTCTACAAGATCATCCAGATACCTGTCTCTTGGGAAACGATGAACCAACTCACATCAGGGGAGGACGGCTTGACTATGCCTGCCTTTTAAACTCTCAGGGATTATGGGGGAGGCTCGGGTTGTTCGGGAACTACTTAGTGACCACTTTGCTTTGAACGTTGAATTACCACTGGGGAAAAAACAAGTCCACTTTCAAAGGAAAAGGCTAAATATTAATAAAGATATGAAAATTATTTTATTCAAAATATGGGAGATTGGTATCAACAATACACGCCGCTCTGTGCTGATAGTTTTTACGAGGACATGGTCGAGAACATAGAGAAATTAGTACAGAGGGAAAATAACGGGGCAGGGGAAGCAAGACGCATGGACCTAAGAAATTTAAATATCTCAATGATCAGCAAGTTAAGGGGTGGGAGAGAATGCTACGGAGTGCACATAAAGAATGGTTAAAAAATGGAATGAGGGATGAAGAGAAAAATACAATGTTGGAAGTGGCTAGGGAATGCAGTCAGGTGAGGAAGGAGGCGCGGGACAGATACTGGCAAGACTTTGCGCAGTCCATTGGTAATACTAAGAACCTTAAAGACATATGGAGAGCAGTAAATAAAATCAGGGGTTGTAAGCCCAAATTCATTGCTCACTCAGATCCAGGGAAGGTTGCTAATGAGTTAGTAGATAAATGGGCTAGTGCTGCTGGTATGGAGTCCTTACCTGCAGACACGAGAGTCACCATTGAGTCATGGGAAAATATTAGAAATGGAGTAACTTTATGTGCTTTAAATACAAGATCTGTAACATGCACTGAGATAACTCACGATGAGCTACTGGATGCTATAAAAGTGGCAGCTCTACTGCTCCTGGAAAAGATGGAGTAACGTATGACATTCTTAATTATTTAGCCGGTATGAAACCTAGTCCCTTACTTGATTTGTTTAATATGAGTTATAGAGAGGGAAAGTTACCAAGAAAATGGAAAGAGGCTGTCATCATTCCTATCCCTAAGTCAAACGGAGGCTACAGACCTGTCTCCTTAATATCCTGCTTTTGTAAAATGATGGAAAGGATTTTGTTAAATAGGCTACTCTACCTTGTAGGTGATAACATGTCCAGTAATCTCTTTGGTTTTATCAAAGGCAAAAGTACTGCAGATTGTCTCTTAAAGTGTTTGTCTAATGTGGATGACAATTGTAGAGTTTTTGTTGATCTGCAAGGAGCATTTGATAAAGCCAATGGGGAAGTAATCTTATACGAATTAGCCAATCTGGGAATAACAGGGAGATTGCTACACTGGATAAGGGATTATCTACAAGGCAGAAAAGGTCAGGTGTATTACCAGGGATACATGTCTGAGGAACGGATGTTTCAGTTAGGTACCCCACAAGGGGAGTATTAAGTCCCACCTTATTCAATGTATTAATGAACAGATTAGCATCAGAGATGTATCCTCCAGGGGTCACGACGATCATATATGCTGATGACATTCTTATACAAGGCACTTCTGGGAACAAAATTCAAACTGCTCTTAACATACTTGGTACAACCTGTCACAAGTTAGGCTTAGTTATAAATGCAGATAAAACCAAATATGAGTATAGGAAACGAAGAAATATAAGACTTACTCTAAATGGTGTGGAACTGAGCCGTGTTCAGAAGTACAAGTATCTGGGCATGTATGTTGGATACACATGTGAGAGTAAAAATGCTGAAATAAATCATATCAGCACCTTATGTAAAGCCCGTCTGCATCCTCTAAAAGCACTGGCTTTTTCTGGTAAAGGTGTTGGGGTACCTATCTTGCGGATGTTATACATAAGCACTGTTCGGTCCCTGATAGACTACGCAGCACCCGTTTTGTCTTACACAGGCCAAGGCAGACTCAAAAAATAGAGCTGATACAGAACGAGGCTATGAGGATTATTCTTGGATGTCAAAGAAATGCAATGATTGAAATAATGAGAATGGAATTAAATTTACAGAGTGTGTGTGATAGAGTCCGTGACATTAACACTAGAGTATCTATTCGTTTCATGCGGAGAAAAGGAGGGGATAAGCTGTTTGAGAGCGTTCAGACCTGCCTGAGTGACGTACACACTTCCAGGAAACTGAGGGAGACACGCTACACGAGGGGATTAGCTCATGACCTCAGGGAATACGATGTACTTGACTGCTGTAAACCCTCTCGACAGTGTAATATGTCTGCTCCATGGAAAGTACAGAAAATAGACGTCGAAATTGCACCCCTCAAGGTGAAAAAGATTCATCATGAACCGGGACAATTACGGTGTTTGTATGGAAGCATGATATCTCGGTTACCAAGAGACAACAGTTTACATGTATATTGTGACGGGTCGGTGGCGGAGGATGGCAGGGCAGGGTGTGGTGTCCTAATAAGGGATTATACGGAGTTTGGGACTGTGGACAGGATAATTGAACTCCGGCTTAGTAATTATATATCATCCACACAAGCTGAACTGCAGGCCATTCTGGCATGTTTGGAGGAAGTACGTCATGACGACAAAAATGTTTTTGTATTTGTCGATAGCCGAGGAGCACTTGAGTCCTTAAACAGTCGAAACCCAGTCTTCGTCTCCATAGTTGAGGATTGTAAGAGAAGAATAACTGAGATACAGCTGAAAGGACATAGTGTGAAATTCATGTGGATTCCATCTCATGTTGGAATAGTGCTCAACGAGGTGGCGGATGACTTGGCCAAACGTGCCACATCAAAACCACAAGTTGACATTGAATGTGAATTCACAATGAGACAATTCGAAGCAAAATCAGAAATATTCAGGCACAGGCAGGAGCGGAGAGGAGAGATCTAATGTATGAGAGAAGTCAAACCATGCAACACTACATGTATGTGAGTCAAAACACCCATTTCACTTATGGTAAAAGGAGAAATGCTTGGAGTGACTCTGTGTACATGCGGCTCAGGCTTGGGTACAAATATTACTGGGAATATGGGATAGGTGTTCATGATAATGACACGAAGTGTAAACTATGTGGTATGTTAAGGTCTCACACCCTTGCCCATTATGTTCTTGATTGTCCGTTGATTAATGTATATAGAAACACTGAGATAAGGACTGTTCCTGAACAAATAGCCTGGATGTGTCACAACGGAAAGGTTGATGAAATTCTTGAGAGATATAAGAATTTTGCACCAAGACTGTAATATTTTGTTGAATTATCTGCATGTCTCTTGCAAATTGTCTATACAGTATACCTAGGTCATAAAAGTATTTGTGTACGTCTGATATCATACTTCTCGTGAAGGAGGAAATGTATATGTTTATCTCTCAGAATGTTTGGTAATATGATTATTGTTTGTGATGTGTGTATATGTATGTATTAACACGATGTACTGAACGGGGTGAGAATAGCTTGAGCTACCTCATCCCTTTGTGTGTATTTTACATCAATAAACTTATTTCAATTTCAATTTCAATTTCTTCTCCCTTCTCCCTTTCTTCTCCCCTTTTCCCCTCCTCCTGTGGGCCATCCCATCTTTCGTCAAGGGTTTGACCAGTGGGTCATAACAGCTTGAAGCCACTTGCTTCCCTTGCCTACAATCCACCAAGGCCATAAACTTGTGTTCTCAAGTTTCAAGTAGGCAGCGGGACCTTTGGGTTTTCCTGTTGGTACCGTGGGAATGGTGCAGGAGCCTACGGGAGTAAAACATCACTTTTAGAGCAGGCCTATGTCCCAAGGCCTAGGGGGCGGAGCTAGTCAAGAGTTGTCTGGTCTGAGAGTGACACTCTGCGCTCATTGGTTGAGTAGAAAGGCAGTCTCACGGGAGTGCCTGCCATGCCATTGGCCCGGTTCTAGTCACCTAGTCAGGTTTAAATCCATTGGCCATAGGCTTGGGATAGGCGGAGTAATGTGGGCCTAGGAACTAGGGGGTGGAGCCTTGTTCCAATGTTAAGCGTTTTTGTAAGAACAGTCAGTGTGTCTTGGGAGTGTTTTGGGACTGGAGGGCTGCCAGCCTGCATCCAAAGGGGCTGAGGGCCGCCATCAACATCTTGGCCGTATTGTGTAATTTAAGGTATTGTGCACTTGTTTCATGTCCTTAGTAGATGTTAACAGATGTTAACAACTACAGACCTATTTCAATCCTGCCTAACTTATCAAAAATTTTGAAAAACTAATCTACAAGCAGCTCTACTCTTATCTAGCCAAGCACAATATACTTAGCTCTTGCCAATATGGCTTCAGACCTAAAAAAAGCACTAACGATGCACTGATTAGTATGATTAACTTAATTCATGCAGCTCTTGATAAAAATGAGTTCCCTGTTGGGTTATTTGTGGACCTGCGTAAGGCTTTTGACACTGTGAACCACCAAAACCTTCTTCTTAAATTACATCATTATGGAGTCAGAGGACTCTCCCTGCAATACCTCAAATCTTACCTTACTGATAGACTCCAGTATGTTTCTGTGAACAATTCAATTTCTCCTACCCTACCCATCAACATTGGTGTTCCTCAGGGCAGTATACTTGGCCCTCTCCTCTTTCTCATCTACATTAATGACCTTCCAAATGCCTCCCAACACCTTAGACCAATTCTATTTGCTGACGACACAACCTTCATTTACTCCAGTCCTGACCCCCTTGCTCTAAATGCCACAGTAAATACCGAGCTTAATAAAGTCCATCTTTGGCTAACTGCCAACAAACTCACCCTTAACATTGACAAAACTTTCTATATTCTGTTTGGCAATAAATCCTCTAACCAAATAAATCTCAAGATTAACAATACCCAAATTTGTAACAAATTAGATGGCAAATTCCTTGGCGTTCTCATTGATCACAAGCTTAATTTCCAGGGACACATTCTAAATATATCAAAAAAAGTTTCAAAAACTGTTGGCATTCTTTCCAAGATCAGATATTATGTACCCCGCCCTGCCCTGGTGACTCTCTATTACTCCCTCATCTATCCATATCTCAACTATGGTATTTGTGCTTGGGGTTCTACTACCCAAAATCATTTACGTCCTCTAATTACTCAACACAAAGCTGCTATTAGGACAATATCCAACTCTGGCCCCAGACATCACTCGGTACCCCTACTCAAATCTCTCAATATGTTAGATATTAAGTCACTGCACATTCTCTCATGTGTATTATACATATATAAAACGCTGAACTGTAATGCCAATCCTGACCTCAAAAGCTTCATTGAAAGCTGTAACAGAACCCATGAGCACCACACCAGAAATAAATACAGTTTTGATATTCCAAGAGTACGACTTAACCAAACTAGAAATGCTCTACAAATCAAGGGACCCAGAATGTGGAATGACCTTCCCAACCATGTTAAAGACTGTACCTCTCTCAACCAGTTTAAGATTAAAACTAAACACTACCTGTTAAACTCCCTGTAACCTACCTTACCCCTCTATTGTCAACCCATGTCTTTTTTTTTTTTTTTTTTTTTTTTTTTTTTTTTTTTTTTTTTTTTCTTATTCAACGCTGTTTGTCTACATATTGTATTTGTGCTGCTTTTCAGTCATGTTCCCCCCTTTTTTTGTACCTTTATTTGTATCTGTTCTCAAAACTTTTTATTCTTTTTGTTCAATTAGCATTAAGTTTTAGATATTAATGTTTTCTTGCCCGAAACGCATTGCGTAATAGTGGCTTTAGGCATTGTATGTACTAGCTCTATCTATAAATCGATCAACTTATGTAAAATCTCTCTATGTATGTACCTTTCCTGAATAAACATATTTATTTATATTTATTTATTTATTTTAGATATCCATCATGCCTCTAGGGGAATAGAATAGGGTATATAACCAAATTGTCTTAATTTACATGATTCTTACAATAAATGTGATAACTTGTCCAGTGGTATTCACTTCACTTTCCTTTGATATATTTTCTCTACCTTGTCATTTTTATGTGGTGAATTGGAAACCCCATGTTCTCCTCCATTTAGTAAATATTAAAGTTGCCCTTGGATTTAAATAACTAAACAAACTAATTCCCAATATTGATTACTGATTCCTTGCCTTCCTGGGGAATCGGTGATAGACACATTCAGGTATGGTTGGACGGGAAGGTGGTGGCAGTGTTTATTAACTTATTGTGTTTATCCATAATCCTTGTTATGGATGTACCTTCCTCAGTTAATATTCAGTTTATATTCGTGGCAGTCCAGTGAGGGGTCATACTGGACTGTATCAGATTTGAGCTGGGTTATTAAGTGAAGAGATAAAGAGGAGTGTACAGTGTTCAGTGTACATATGACATGATCTAGTAAATGATATATTGCAATGGTACACAGCAGCAGTAGATGTTATAGTAGAGATACTACAATAATGGTTTTAGCAGCCATATTACATTGCGTTAGATTTATACCAGTACGGGGTCAGGTGAAAAAACAAGTAGAATAAAGGAAAAATCAAGGGGTAAATAGGAGACGAAGCACATACAATGATTAATTAGGTGTAGTAGGCCTATTATGTTGAACAGTGTCTTCTATGTTGGCATCGTTATGTTCCGGTCTTGTTCTTACTCTCATGGTGGGTACAGTAAATAGTTCCGTAATTTGGGTATTCATGGTGGGTTGTTCTATTCTTATGTAATTACCTAAGTGTAGTTACAGGATGAGAGCTACGCTCGTGGTGTCCCGTCTTCCCAGCACTCTTTGTCATGTAACGCTTTGAAACTACTGACGGTCTTGGCCTCCACCACCTTCTCCCCTAACTTGTTCCAACCGTCTACCACTCTGTTTGCGAAAGTGAATTTTCTTATATTTCTTCGGCATCTGTGTTTAGCTAGTTTATATCTATGACCTCTTGTTCTTAAACTTCCAGGTCTCAGGAAATCTTCCCTATCGATTTTATCAATTCCTGTTACTATTTTGTATGTAGTGATCATATCACCTCTTTTTCTTCTGTCTTCTAGTTTTGGCATATTTAATGCCTCTAACCTCTCCTCGTAGCTCTTGCCCTTCAGTTCTGGGAGCCACTTAGTAGCATGTCTTTGCACCTTTTCCAGTTTGTTGATGTGCTTCTTAAGATATGGCCACGACACAACCGCTGCATATTCTAGCTTTGGCCTAACAAAAGTCGTGAACAATTTCTTTAGTATATCGCCATCCATGTATTTAAAAGCAATTCTGAAGTTAGAAAGCGTGGCATAGGCTCCTCGCACAATATTCTTTATGTGGTCCTCAGGTGATAGTTTGAGATATATACAAGAGTTGTTACATTCTTGTACAGCCACTAGTACGCGTAGCGTTTCGGGCAGGTCCCTGGAATACGATCCCCGCCGCGAAGAATCGTTTTTTCATCCAAGTACACATTTTACTGTTGCGTTAAACAGAGGCTACAGTTAAGGAATTGCGCCCAGTAAATCCTCCCCGGGTATCTAGAACCACCCCTAGATCTCTTTCTTTATCAGAATTCTTAAAAGATTTCTCACATAATATATAGGTTGTGTGGGGTCTGTGTTCTCCTATTCCACATTCCATAACATGGCATTTATTAACATTAAATTCCATTTGCCAAGTGGTGCTCCATGTACTTATTTTGTCCAGGTCATCTTGAAGGGCATGACAATCATCTAAGTTTCTTATCCTTCCTATTATCTTAGCATCATCAGCAAACATGTTCATATAATTCTGTATACCAACTGGTAGATCATTTATGTAGACAATAAACATCACTGGTGCAAGAACTGAACCCTGTGGTACTCCACTTGTGACATTTCTCCAGTCCGATACATTGCCTCTGATCACAGCCCTCATTTTTCTATCAGTCGGAAATTTTTTCATCCATGTTAGAAGCGTACCTGTCACTCCTCCAATATTTTCCAGTTTCCAGAACAACCTCTTATGTGGAACTCTGTCGAAAGCCTTTTTTAGGACCAGATAGACGCAGTCAACCCAACCATCTCTTTCCTGTAATATCTCTGTTGCTCTATCATAGAAACTGAGTAAATTCGATACACAGGATCTTCCTTACCTTGAGGATACCTTGAGGTGCTTCCGGGGCTTATCGTCCCCGCGGCCCGGTCATCGACCAGGCCTCCTGGTTGCTGGACTGATCAACCAGGCTGTTGGACGCGGCTGCTCGCAGCCTGACGTATGAGTCACAGCCTGGTTGATCAGGTATCCTTTGGAGGTGCTTATCCAGTTCTCTCTTGAACACTGTGAGGGGTTTGCCAGTTATGTCCCTTATGTGTAGTGGAAGCGTGTTGAACAGTCTCGGGCCTCTGATGTTGATAGAGTTCTCTCTCAGAGTACCAGTTGCACCTCTGCTTTTCAACGGGGGTATTCTGCACATCCTGCCATGTCTTCTGGTCTCATGTGATGTTATTTCTGTGTGCAGGTTTGGGACCAGCCCCTCTAATATTTTCCACGTGTAAATTATTATGTATCTCTCCCGCCTGCGCTCAAGGGAATACAGATTTAGGCTCTTTAGTCGGTCCCAATAGTTTAGATGTTTTACCGAGTGGATTCTAGCAGTAAAGGATCTCTGCACGCTCTCCAGGTCAGCAATTTCACCAGCAGTGAAAGGGGCTGTCATTGTGCAGCAGTACTCCACTCTAGAGAGCACAAGCGTTTTGAAAAGTGTCATCATCGGTATAGCATCTCTAGTGTGAAAAGTTCTTGTTATCCAACCTGTCATTTTTCTTGCAGTTGTGACGGCTACTTTATTGTGTTCTTTAAAGGTAAGGTCTTCCGACATGAGTACACCCAGATCCTTTACATTGCCTTTTCGTTCTATGTTATGATTTGCCTGAGTTTTGTACGTGGTTTCCGTTTTTATATTTTCATTTTTTCCATAGCGCATGAGCTGGAACTTGTCTTCGTTAAACACCATATTATTTTCTGTAGCCCATAGAAAGACCTGATCTACATCTGACTGGAGGTTCGCCGTGTCCTCTATGTTGCCTACTCTCATGAAGATCCTAGTGTCATCTGCAAAGGATGATACAGTGCTATAGGTTGTGTTCTTGTCTATGTCCGATATAAGGATGAGAAAAAGTACTGGAGCAAGCACAGTACCCTGGGGGACTGAGCTCTTAACGGTTGACGGGTTGGATTTTATTTTGTTGACTATTACACATTGGGTTCTGTTGGTCAGGAAATTGTAGATCCATCTGCCTACTTTTCCGGTAATTCCTTTTGAGCGCATTTTATGGGCAATAACACCATGGTCACATTTATCAAAAGCTTTTGCGAAATCTGTGTAAATTACATCAGCGTTTTGTTTGTCTTCCATAGCATCTAATGCCATATCATAGTGGTCCAGCAACTGCGACAGGCAAGAGCGCCCTGTTCTGAAACCATGTTGTCCGGGGTTATGGAGATGCTGTGATTCCATGTATTTTGTGATCTTACTTCTTAGCACTCTCTCAAAAATTTTTATGATGTGCGATGTTAGTGCTATCGGTCTGTAATTTTTTGCCTCTGCCTTATTTCCTCCTTTATGAAGTGGTGCTATCTCTGCTGTTTTTAGTATATCAGGAATAACGCCAGTATCTAGGCTTTGTCTCCACAGAATGTGAAGGGCCTGCGATAGTGGTTTTTTACAGTTCTTGATGAATATGGAGTTCCAAGAATCCGGGCCTGGTGCGGAGTGCATAGGCATACTGTTTATGGCTTCTTCAAAATCCAGTGGGGATAGGGTGACGTCTGATATATGATTTGATGTTGGTATCATATCCATGAAAAATTCATTTGGGTTATCGATCTTTAGTGCGTTTAATGGCTCGCTGAAGACAGAGTCGTATTGCTTCCTCAGTAGCTCGCTCATTTCTTTGTTGTCATCGGTGAAAGTTCCATCTTCCTTTCGCAGGGGCCCGATACTAGATGTGGTTTTTGATCTTGATTTTGCATAGGAGAAAAAATATTTCGGGTTTCTCTACCATAGTACTACCATAACTTGTGTTACTGCTACCATGTATGGTACTACCATAACTTGTGTTACTGCTACTATGATCAGCAATGCTACCATGACCAGCACCACTAATATGCCCACCACCACT
>WNGS01006708.1:12710522-12730811 GCA_020271785.1 Procambarus virginalis | reverse complement strand
TAAAAAAAAAAGACTAATGATGCATTTTATTTTAATATATACAAAGTTGTTACATTCTTGTAGAGCCACTAGTACGCGTAGCGTTTCGGGCAGGCCCTGAATACGATCCGCGCCGCGAAGAATCGTTGTTACAACCAGTACACATTTTTACTGTTGAGTTACAACATGATACTACGTTAAGGATTGCGCCCAGTAATCCTCCCCGCCCAGATACGTACCCATGGACAAAGCACTCGCGGTCTTGGGTTCGATCAAAGCTAATAATCATACATATTAGTATGATTAACTTGATACATGCAGCTCTGGATAAAATAGTTCCCAGTGTTGGGTTATTATGGACCTCGTAAGGCTTTTAGACACTGTCAACCACCAAAACACTTCTTCTTAAATTACATCATTATGGAGTCAGAGGAACACTCCCTGCAAATTCCTCAAATCTTACCTTACTGACAGGCTCCAGTATGTTTCTGTGAATAATTCAATTTCTTCTCCACCCTTCCCATCAACATTGGTGTTCCTCAAGGGCGTGCATACTTGGCCCTATCCTCTTTCTCATCTACATTAATGACCTTTCCAAATGCCTCCCAACACCTCAAAAACCAATTCTATTTGCTGACGACACAACCTTCATTTATTCCAGTCCTGACCCCCTTGCTCTAAACCACAGTAAATACTGAGCTAGAGAAAGTCCATCTTTGGCTAACTGCCAACAAACTCACCCTCAATATTGACAAAACTTTTTATATTTGTTTGGCAACAAATCCTCAAAATAAACAATACCCAAATTTGTAACAAATTAGATGGCAAATCCATGGCGCATTCTCATTGACCACAAGCCGAATTTCCGGGACACATTCTAAATATATCAAAAAAAGTTTCAAAAACTGTTGGCATTCTTTCTAAGATCAGATATATGTACCCCGACCCTGCCCTGGTGACTCTCTATTACTCCCTCATCTATCCATATCTCAACTATGGTATTTGTGCTTGGGGTTCTACTACCCAAATCATTTACGTCCTCTAATCACTCAACACAAAGCTGCTATTAGGACAATATCCCAACTCTGGCCCCAGACATCACTCGGTACCCCTACTCAAATCTCTGAATATGTTAGATATTAAGTCCCTGCACATTCTCTCATGTGTATTATACATATATAAAACGCTGAACTGTATGCCAATCCTGACCTCAAAAGCTTCATAGAAGGTTGTAACAGAACCGATAGCACCACACCAGAAATAAATACAGTTTTGATATTCCAAGAGTACGACTTAACCAAACTAGAAATGCTCTACAAATCAAGGGACCCAGAATGTGGAATGACCTTCCAACCATGTTAAAGACTGTACCTCTCTCAACCAGTTTAAGATTAAAACTAAACACTACCTGATAAACTCCCTGTAACCTACCTTACCCCTCTATTGTCAACCCATGTCTTATTTTTTTTATATTCAACGCTGTTTGTCTACATATTGTATTTGTGCTGCTTTTCAGTCATGTTCCCCCCTTTTTTTGTACCTTTATTTTATCTGTTCTCAAACATTTTATTCTTTTGCTCAATTAGTATTAAGTTTAGATATTAATGTTTTCTTGCCCGAAACGCATTGCGTAATAGTGGCTTTAGGCATTGTATGTACTAGCTCTATCTATAAATCGATCCACTTATGTAAAATCTCTTTATGTATGTACCTTTCCTGAATAAACATATTTATATATTTATTATTTATAACTCCATCACTCTCTGTACAATCACTTGTATGTATGTACCTTACCTAAATAAACATTTTGATTTTGATTTTTTTTTGATTTTGAAAATGCTTGCCACGACTTCTTCTAATTTGGATGTTTGTTCGCATGAATACACACTCATCATGCATACTCTTTCACTGTTCCTGCATGCATGTAGCTTGACTCTTCATTTACACATGTAATGTTATACACTTATGTTAGTGGGTAATTAGTAATGTTAATTATTTAGTATTGTGCATGAGCAATATGCGTCCTTCGTTATTATTGTTAAGTGCATCATTTATGATTTGGGATGAATTCTCTAAACTTGTTTGTTTTATTTACGTACTACTGTATGTTCGGGTGTATGTACTTAAGTGGAATAGGTATATGAGTATGGATATTAAGGTCACTTAACATGTACCCATGCACATGCGCACCATAGCAACTGCATTTGCAACTTACTAGCAACCGCGAAGTTGCAATAAATTCCAACAGCTTCAATTGCAAATTACTAGCAACTGCAGTTGCAAAATTACATGAAACTTGCAGTTACAAATATTTTATTTATCATTTAAATAACAAAATTTTTATTTTCTATGTTTGTACACCCTCACGCCCAAAATGAGTGTGTTCTTCCTGGTCCACAAGTCAAACTTTGCTTCCTGAGTACTTGAACTTGAGACCTAAGTTAAGGATATTTTTCATGGTCCACAGATCAATCTTGTCTTCCTGTGTACTTGTAAGATGCTCCTTCCAGTTGCCAACCTCACCTGTAACACACAACTATTAAGTCTCGTCTTGCCACACTACACTGTACTTACGTGGTGTTGCTCTCACGCAAATATTACCTTACATTTTACTTTAGGACAATCTGAGTAAACATTTTATGACCTGTTATCTTAAGTCTGGTGCCCTCTAGATATCACATGAGACAAGGCCATGACATCACCCTAACAAGAGAAATGCTGAATAAAAACACTTGTATAATAGACAAAACCCAAGATGTAAGATTACAAATTCTTGAAGCAATCCACATAGAGGTGTCTAGAGACGAAGTGGAAAAAATGCTCAAGGAGCTAAATAAGAATAAAGCAGTTGGTCCAGATGGAGTTTCACCATGGGTTCTGAGAGAATGTGCACCTGAGCTCAGCATTCCTCTTCAACTGATTTTTCAGGCATCCCAGTTTACAGGAGTTGTAGCTTATGTGTTTAAAAAGGCTAACATAGTTCCAATCTACAAAAGTGGAAGCAGGGGAGACCCCCTTAATTATAGACCTTTATCATTGACAAGTGTAATAGTCAAAATATTGGAAAGAATAATTAAAACTAAATGGGTAGAACACCTGGAGAGACATGATATAATATCAGACAGACAGTATGGTTTTCGATCTGGAAGATCCTGTGTATCGAATTTACTCAGTTTCTATGATCGAGCAACAGAGATATTACAGGAAAGAGATGGTTGGGTTGACTGCGTCTATCTGGACCTAAAAAGGCTTTCGACAGAGTTCCACATAAGAGGTTGTTCTGGAAACTGGAAAATATTGGAGGAGTGACAGGTACGCTTCTAACATGGATGAAAAAATTTCTGACTGATAGAAAAATGAGGGCAGTGAGCAGAGGCAATGTATCGGACTGGAGAAATGTCACAAGTGGAGTACCACAGGGTTCAGTTCTTGCACCAGTAATGCTTATTGTCTTCATAAATGATCTACCAGTTGGTATACGGAATTATATGAACATGTTTGCTGATGATGCTAAGATAATAGGAAGGATAAGAAACTTAGATGATTGTCATGCCCTTCAAGTTGACCTGGACAAAATAAGTAGATGGAGCACCACTTGGCAAATGGAATTTAATGTTAATAAATGCCATGTTATGGAATGTGGAATAGGAGAACACAGACCCCACACAACCTATATATTATGTGAGAAATCTTTAAAGAATTCTGATAAAGAAAGAGATCTAGGGGTGGTTCTAGATAGAAAACTATCACCTGAGGACCACATAAAGAATATTGTGCGAGGAGCCTATGCCACGCTTTCTAACTTCAGAATTGCTTTTAAATACATGGATGGCGATATACTAAAGAAATTGTTCACGACTTTTGTTAGGCCAAAGCTAGAATATGCAGCGGTTGTGTGGTGCCCATATCTTAAGAAGCACATCAACAAACTGGAAAAGGTGTAAAGACATGCTACTAAGTGGCTCCCAGAACTGAAGGGCAAGAGCTACGAGGAGAGGTTAGAGGCATTAAATATGCCAAAACTAGAAGACAGAAGAAAAAGAGGTGATATGATCACTACATACAAAATAGTAACAGGAATTGATAAAATCGATAGGGAAGATTTCCTGAGACCTGGAACTTTAAGAACAAGAGGTCATAGATATAAACTAGCTAAACACAGATGCCGAAGAAATATAAGAAAATTCACTTTCGCGAACAGAGTGGTAGACGGTTGGAACAAGTTAGGGGAGAAGGTGGTGGAGGCCAAGACCGTCAGTAGTTTCAAAGCGTTATATGACAAAGAGTGCTGGGAAGACGGGACACCATGAGCGTAGCTCTCATCCTGTAACTACACTTAGGTAATTACACTTAGGTAATTACATAAGAATAGAACAACCTACCATGAATACCCAAATTACGGAACTATTTACTGTACCCACCATGAGAGTAAGAACAAGACCGGAACATAACGATGCCAACATAGAAGACACTGTTCAACATAATAGGCCTACTACACCTAATTAATCATTGTATGTGCTTCGTCTCCTATTTACCCCTTGATTTTTCCTTTATTCTACTTCTTTTTTCACCTGACCCCGTACTGGTATAAATCTAACGCAATTATAACGCCTATTATTTCAATTATGCAATTATAACGCACCATTTTGAAACACTGCAAGTGTCTCAAAATGATGCTCTGAGAACAATGCTGGGAGCACCTATATGGACGCGTAGAGAGAACCTTAGAATGGAAATCAATTTACCAGCATTAGAAAACAGGTTGAAACAAAGGATAGCCACCATAATAGGAAAACTTACTGGAACAACCGCCAGGCTGTCAATCAAAGACAGCATACAGAGATCCTTTCAGAAAAACCTACAGTATAGAACAAGCTCATGGATGGATAATGTGGTCAAGATTTTAGAGAAAATGGACCTGAAATGCATCATTAAAAACAAAGGGGAAGATAGGCCATATCAACACTATCGACAGCCTCCTCCATGGGAAGAATCGAATATAAAGATAATCATTGAAAGATTACCAGTTAAAAAATCAGCATGTGACCCGCAGAGGCTCAAGGAAGTAATAGAACAACAAATGGAAACTATCTCTAGACCCACAACGACTCACATCTTCACAGACGGATCAGTTGATCAAGAAAAAGGTTCTGCTGGGGCATCAGTTTACACTACCAACCATGAAGCTTACTGGAGCATGAATAGTGGGTGCTCAACATTGCAAACAGAATTATATGCCCTGAAGGAGGCAATAAACTATACAATTGAGAATAATTTACATACCTGGTTGATACCTGGTTGATGGGGTTCTGGGAGTTCTTCTACTCCCCAAGCCCGGCCCGAGGCCAGGCTTGACTTGTGAGAGTTTGGTCCACTAGGCTGTTGCTTGGAGCGGCCCGCAGGCCCACATACCCACCACAGCCCGGCTGGTCCGGAACTCCTTGGAGGAATAAATCTAGTTTCCTCTTGAAGATGTCCACGGTTGTTCCGGCAATATTTCTTATGCTTGATGTCATCAGTCATACAGACTCTAAATCTTCGCTCCAGGCATTGTTATCCAGTCAGCACAGAGATAATATACAACTCCTCACAGAAATTCAACATATAGGAAAAGAAGCCCATAATCGAGGACTGTCACTAAATTGGATACCAAGTCACATTGGCAAAGATGGTAATGAAAAGGCAGACTCACTAGCAAAAACTGCCACTGTTCTACCTGTTGTACAGGTTCAAATACCTCCAAGTTTCTCACAGATTAAAGAGCAAATCAGGAAGAAAATATTCTCAACTATCAAAAGTCGTCACAGAGCCAAAGTAGCGGAAGGAAGATCCACTGTGATATGGTACGAATAAGCCACTAGGTACTACTCTTTCAAGCCTGACAAAACGATATCCAGAGACATTGCAGTAGCCATACACAGACTCAGGCTTGGTTATAAGTGCTGCTGGGAGGTAACGAACCCAATAGTTAAAGAGTGTCATATATGTGAAACAGAAGCAGCGGCGCCACTATTGCACTACTTACTGGAATGTGAAGCTACTGAACCCCTGCACATCAAACTCAACAGTAATCCAACGACAGCAGCTGCATTAGATGCACAGTCCACCGCGACGACAATGATTAGAAAAGCCGTTGAGGAATGGGACTCATTAGTGAGCATTCTGCATCTACATCCACCACCAGATAATGTTAATAAAACAAGACTAAAACCAGTGCACTAAAACAGAAGTGATAAATAAGCAGCGAAAAAGGAGGAATCCCCTCCTCCATTTTAAACTTAGACCCAAATATCACTGGAAAAATGTTATCATGTATAACCAAACTCAATTACGGGCTCACCATAGCCCGTGCTACATGGACACTTCGTTCTGCGTAGCTAAATCTGAAACAACAACAACATGTATTGGCGTACTAGTTATGGCAGGTGTTGGAAAGCAACTGTGCTGTCAAGGTCCGAGTCTACCTGTGGCTGGTGTCAAAAAGTTGTGTTAACATTACTTGTGAGTTTAGGCAAGTTTGTGTGCATATATATATATATATATATATATATATATATATATATATATATATATATATATATATATATATATATATATATAATGTTGTGAATAATGAATTAAAAAAAGTCCACTTATGGATGTCAACTAACAAACTAACATTAAACATCGAAAAGACTTACTACATCTTATTTGGAAGCAAATCATCAAATGCAATTCAGCTACAGATAGACAACATTAACATCAGTAATAAAAATGATGGCAAGTTTCTTGGCCTATTCCTAGACAAGAGACTCAACTTCAGCACCCACATTCAACACATAACTAAGAAAGTCTCTAAGACAGTTGGTATACTCTCCAAAATCAGATATTATGTTCCTAACTCTGCTCTCCTCTCTCTCTATTATGCTCTAATCTACCCCTATCTTAATTATGGTATCTGTGCATGGGGGTCTACCACTGCAAACCACCTTAAGCCCATCAACACCCAGCAAAAATCTGCTATCAGAATAATAACTAACTCTGCTTTCAGACAACACTCAGCTCCCTTATTTAAATCCCTAAACTTGCTAAATATTAACTCCCTCCACACATTCTCTTGTGTCAACTACATCTACAAAACCCTGTTCTTAAATGCAAACCATGCTCTGAAACTCTCTCTGGACAGATGTAATAGGACCCATTATCACCACACCAGAAATAAATATATCTTTGATATCCCCAGGGTCAAACTTAATCTGTGTAAACACTCTATGCAAATTAAGGGACCTAGTCTATGGAACTCACTCCCTAGTGAATTGAAAAACTGTAAAACTTTTGCCTTATTTAAAAACAAAACCAAAAAGTACTTAATTTCATCTTCTTAGTTTCCTACACTGAGCTTTATTTTTTGCTCTGTATCTAGTGTTACCCAATCTCCTAATTCTTATGTATTTAACCCAAACAACCTTATCATTGTGTTCATTGCTGTCTTCCTTTATGTGCTAGCCATTTGCTGTATTGTGCCTACCAAATTTTGTCAACTACCATTCAAGCTTTCATTGCAATCAATCTTAGCTACCTAAGTGCTTTATTATACTGTACCTATAATTTTCTCTCATCTTTTTTTTTTTTTTTCCTTTTCTTGCCATGTAACTGTTATCATTTCTTTTTTATAATTTTTGCTAGTATTTACCTACTAAAAATTTTCTTAGATTAAGGACCTGCCCGAAACGCTGCGCGTACTAGTGGCTTTACAAGATTGTAATTACCATATTATATATTCTCACATTCCCAATGTACCTTCTTGTATATGAATAAATAAATATATATATATATATATATAATATATATATATATATATATATATATATATATATATATATATATATATATATATATATGTGCGGAAAATCCACAGAGAAAAATGAAAGGAGGTGAACGTTTCGACTCGTTAGAGCCTTTGTCAACGCCAGACTCATTTGCCAGTCTGGTGTTGACAAAGGCTCTAACGAGTCGAAACGTTCACCTCCTTTCATTTTTCTCTGTGGATTTTCCGCATAAACTGATTAGTGTTTTGTGATCGTCAATTGCATATATATATATATATATATATATATATATATAATATATATATATATATATATATATATATATATACATATATATATATACATATATATATATATATATATATATATATATATATATACATACATATATATATACACACAACAGAAACTTGCCTAAACCACAAGTCAAAGTAAACACACATTGGACTCAACCCCTGCAAGAGACTCGAACCCAGAAAGCACAGCTGTTCACGCAGCTGGGCATAACTAGTATGCTGACCGCTTGACCATGCTGATCCTTAAAAGAGATCGAAACTAGGGAACTTATCCCCAACATCTCGATCTCCCAAGGACACCCGCTATGGTAAGAGATCAGAATTCGTTTTTTATCAGTCAATTGCATTACCAGAGAGAACGTACGAGCCACCATAGTCACAACGTAAACTTGCCTAAACCACAAGTCAAACTTGCCTTTGACTTGTGGTTTCGAACTCATACAGCCAGGAACAACCTCGGGGGCCGAGTGGAGGACTACCACCGAAACATGAGCGTGCCTAAAGGGAAGCCAGGTAGCCCTCCGCCAGGCAGGAAAAGGTAAAAAGAATGAAAAGAAACCCTGAAACTGCACCACAACACCAGAAGACCAGAGAGAGAGAGAGAGAGAGAGAGAGATGGCCGCCGCTGGTACGCGAGCTATGCAGCACCCCGCGCTCCAGCTACAAGCTACTCCCTACAAACATGAATATACGCTCAAAGAGTGTAGTTTTCATAGGTCATTGCTCCCTTCGCCTCTCTGAGGGAACCAGGTTCTGGCTCGTGGTTCTCGGTAGGCATAAGAACTCCACATGACTGAAGCCCCAGACTAATGTAGCTAATATCAGTCCAAAAGCTTCACAGACCCTACGGGGCTTCCCCACAATATTATCCATGAAGTCACAAGAAAGTTTACAGAAGTCTAGTGGTGTTGTGTACTGAACAACAGCTACTAGGGGCCTGACAGCTGTGTGGACAACGACTCGGATTAGTAGTCCGGAGATTCCGGGTTCGGTTCCCGGTGAAGGCGGAAACAAATGGGCAGAGTTTCTTTCACCCCCTGATTCCCCTGTTCACCTAGCAGTAAATAGGTACCAGTAAATAAGGTCTGGTCACCTGGTGTAGGTAGTGGCAGGGTCTGGTCACCTGGTGTAGGTAGTGGCAGGGTCTGGTCACTTAAGAATCCATCAAGTTTCCCGAAAAGTGATCCACTTTATTTACTTCGAGTTTGTTTCGTCTCTTTATTTCGTGTTACCTTCATGACGCTCAGCTCAAGTTGTGTCTTACCTTTCCTAAAGAATCCTCCATGTTTTTTAACAATTCCTTGTTGATTCTTTCTGAGAAGTCCTTGATTATGTTTCGCTCCTCTCTCTGTCGCATCTCTGGGAAGCTTGTGTATTGAGCTATCTGTGGAACCCAAGCAATAATCCAGCTTTAATTATTATCAAACAAATAATACAATGGTGAAAGTAACCTTATGAGATTATTAAGACTGTATAATATGCTCTCTTGTATTTCCCGACGTTATACCTTGTAGTTTGACCCCTGTTACATTCATCACACTATTGTCTGGTCTTCCATTATTTTCACTCTCAACTTTATCACTATAGCTTCTTACATTAAGATGAAACCTCTTCTGCCTTGAAAATATGACTAATTGTTCGAATCTCTTATACACGGTCGTCGACCAGGAGGCCTGGTCGACGACCGGGCCGCGGGGACGCTGAGCCCCAGAAGCACCTCAATGAAGCACCTCAAGGTACAATATTATTATTTTGTTCATTTTATCTGGAAGCCCTAGAGGAGATAAGATCTGATTTACTATTAGGTTTCCTGGCTACTTATTCATTGTAATGAATACCATTCACCACTTTGGATCTACCTTTTTTAATCTACCTTCTAAAATCATCCGAGTCCAAAAATAATATTGGACAGAAAGTAGACGAAAACTTAAAGAGCCAGGGCCCAAGCCGAATCAATAGAGAGAGCCAAGACGGCCTGTCGACATGCGAGGCGATAGGCAAAAAACAGACATCGCCCGGATTATAGACGCATACAGTTTCAATAATGCCGCCAATGCCCTAGCAGCCGAGGCTCACGCCCCAGACGAACGCCCGACACTCAGTGCCTCCACATCCTCCACAAGCTAGTCCGATGACAGCTCAAGAAGGGAAACTAAGAGCAGGACCGAAGCCAGATGCACGCGAGCGCGAAGATCCACCGCAACCATGACAGCCGAAAGGGAAGGGACCTGAGCGTGCAACTGGAGAAAGTCAACCTCACAAGGAAGCACAGGGGCGTAAAGGCACACATTGAGGTGCTCAGATGCAATCTCCAAGTAAACCTGCAATATCGTAGTAATCTTCAGCCAATCCAGCGTGCGGGTATGACAGAACTGTGGGGGGGGGGGGAAACTGTGCCACGCCCAAAGCAAAAAGAGGTGGCAGTCTGTAGGACAGGAAGACGCTGGAACATCATAAAGCAGCCAATACGGGGAAGAGGAACCGAACTCAAATAGAGACCGGGTCCATCACAGAGGCAAATTCCGAGTCTTGCAGCAGGAATGCACCCAGGGCCTCCCAAACCTCGCAGAGAAAATCTGAGAGGTGAAAACCCTCTGGAAAGATGAAGCCGTGGAACCCAAAGGAACGTGGAAACGAACACCGGGGGGGGGGGGCCATTGAATGGGTTTCGAATGTTTCCCCATCGAATTGGGCACCAAGCGCCCCAGGCCGACTCCCCCCCAGCCCAAGAATACTCTAAACCAGACTCCTTGCCAGAGCTGTTCTCCACCCTAGAAGAAAAGCCAGAGTCCAAGGGAAAGGCATCAAAGAAGGGAGCCGGCTGGTAAGACCCAGAAGCCTCGGTAAGAGGAGCAGGCTCTAAGGACTCGATCCCCTCATCGAATGGGGCAGCCTCTGGATCTGCCCCATTCATCTCAGTCTCCAACTAAAGTCTCATCTCCAGCTAAACCTCGCTCCGACTCCGAAACCCTCAGACGTTTGGGAGCCGGCAGCCGGAGGTGGGAGGAGCAGGGTGAACCACACCAAAAGGGGAAGGACTCAGGGGGGGGGGAGGTGCATTTGAACCAAGGTCAAAGCGACCAACGCCCCTAAGTCCGGGTCCCTAAAACCAAAACGGGCAGCCCAGGCATTCGAGCGGGCAACCAACTTAGCGTGTTTCAACAACCTAAACCTAGCATGCAACGTGATAGCCGCTTGACCCCTTAGATTTCCTGAAGAAAAATGGGTAAATTGGATAACGAGCGGGGAACAAATCTCACACGATTCAGAGCCGAAGGTGTCATCAAACCAACAAGCAGCATGACGGAGGCAAAACAGATGATCGTTACCCTGAGACAAGAGCAACGAACACCTCTCAAACTTGCATAAGGTGAGATGGGACTCAGAAGACATATCCATGGTCACCCAAGCCCTGACTGGGGTTTCGAGGGCACACAGGGAGAGGTGCCCTTACGGAAAGCCCAGGCACTTGTGCTGCAAAGCCAGTAGAACCCCGTCTATTTACCTGGCAAACTGACCCCAGCTACAAACACCCCCTACCGAGGGCCAGACGAAAACACCAAGACCCCCGCTAACCCAAGGGCGAGGCCGATACCAATCGACAGCAACCCTAACGGAAGTGAAAACCGAAAGCCCCAGGGAAGATAACCTTGAAACCCAAGGGAAGTACTTACTGGGCGCCTAAGGAAGATAACCCCTAAGTGCATGCATCCGAAGTACTGGTTCGCCTGGTCAACGCCCCAACACATAGCAGGCATAACCACGGGGATAAAATCCTGACAGAAAATCAAGGCCAGAATGGACGTCAGCCCCAACGACCTTCAGTCGACGAACGACTTCAGTTTGGGGAGGCGGGGCGCCCCCTCCCCTCGGGTGGGCTTGTTATCCTGTTTTTCTTGTGGGTGGGGGAAGTTCCTGGGCTCAATTCGGTCTTGGTTTACAATTTTCTACCAGTTAGGGTCTTCTTTAGGGGCGTCTACCTTTCTGGGAGCCTAACCTCGGTCAATGGCAGACATGAATATACTCTCAAAGAATATACTTTTCATAGGCCATTGCTCCCTCGCCTCTCTGAGAGAAAAGGTTCTGGCTCGTGGTTCCCAGTAGGCATAAGAACTCCTCATGAATGAAGCCCCAAACTAATATAGCTAATATCAGTCTGATAGCTCCACGTACCCGACGGGGCTCCCCACAGAAACAAATTATATTATTAACAAGATGAATGGAACAGCAGAAATTGAAACAAAACAGCAGAAGTAATTTTAACTAAATAAACAGAAGACTACAATTTTCTTCGCGTTTATACATGGCGGATATCACCAGCTATACAAGTTGGTCAATAATCAATATTTTGAAAATAGCAAGACATAGGTTGATATTTACAGTGTAAGGTAGGCTACATGGAGTTCATTAGGCAGTACTTAGTTTTCTCTTAAACTGGTTTAGAGAGGGACAGTCATTCAACATTCTGGGGTCCCTTTATTTACGTTTCTAGTTTGGTTAAGGTGCACTCTTGTAATATCAAATAAGTATTTGTTTCTGGTGTGGTGCCCATGGGTTCTGTAACAACCTTCTAGGAAGCATTTAAGGTCAGGATTGGCATTACAGTTCAGCGTTTTAAATATATAGAGTACACTTGAGAGGATGCGCAGTGACTTAATATCTAACATATTCAGAGATTTTAAGGGTGCTGAGTGCTGTCTGGGGCCAGAGTTTGTTATTGTTCTAATAGCATATTTATGTTGAGTAATTAGAGATGATTTTGGGTAGTAGAACCCCAAGAACGTAGATGATTTTGGGTTATCTTGAGGTTATCTTGAGATGATTTCGGGGCTTTAGTGTCCCCGCGGCCCGGTCCTCGACCAGGCCTCCACCCCCCAGGAAGCAGCCCGTGACAGCTGACTAACACCCAGGTACCTATTTTACTGCTAGGTAACAGGGGCATAGGGTGAAAGAAACTCTGCCCATTGTTTCTCGCCGGCGCCCGGGATCGAACCCGGGACCACAGGATTACAAATCCAGTGTGCTCTCCGCTCGGCCGACCGGCTCCCAAGAACGTAGTAGTAGTGCTTTCTGCTTGGGGTAGTAGAACCCCAAGCACAAATACCATAATGGAGATAAGGATAGATGAGAGAGTAATAGAGCGTCACCAGGGCAGGGCGAGGTACATAATATCTGATTTTAGAAAGAATGCCAACAGTTTTAGAAACTTTTTTGCTGTATTTTGAATGTGGCCCTTGAAATTCAGCTTGTTGTCGATGAGAACATGAAGGAATTGGCCATCTACTTTGATACTAATTTGGATATTGTTAATTCTTAGACTAATTTAATCTGAGGATTTATTACTAAACACATTATAGATGGTTTTGTCAATGTTGAGGGTGAGTTTGTTAGCAGTTAGCTTAAGATGGACTTTATTTAGTTCAGTAATCACTGTGTCATTCAGAATAAGAGGGTTAGGTCTGGAGAAAATGAAGGTTGTGTCATCAGCAAATAAGATTGGTTTGAGGTGTTGAGAGGCATTTGGAAGGTCATTAATGTAGATGAGAAAGAGGAACTGGTTCCTCAGGGCCAAGTATGCTGCCCTCAGGAACACCAGTGTTGATGGGTAGGGCGGGAGAAATGGAATCAGCTCCAGAATCATACTGGAGCCTGCCACTAACGTAAGACTGAAGCTATTGGAGAGTTCCCAACAGGGAACTCATTTTTATCAGTCTTACTAATCAGTGTATCATTGGTACTTTTGGAGGGTCTGAAGCCAGAGCTAAGTACATTGAGTTTAGCTAAATAAGAGTAAAGCTGCTTGTAGATTAGCTTTTAAAATATTTTAGACAAGGTTGGCAGAATTGAGATAGGTCTGAAATTGTTGACATCAGTAACGCCACCACATTTATGGTCTGGGGTTACTCTCGCTTTTTTTTAGAATATCAGGAGAGGTTTGGAGTTAAAGTGATGTATTTGTTGAGCAATGCAGTGATGCAACCGATGCTCTGGGTCTGATGCAGACCCAGACCCACTGATGCTGTAGGTGACAGGGGTGTCTGTAGGGAGGTGACGTACCTGCTGTAGCTGGTGTTGGCTGAGTGAGGTACCAAGGAAGTTGTTCAGTTTGTTCAGTTGTCCCATAATGTCTGTCTTGAGGTCCTCGTAGAACAGGAAGAGCATGTTGGGATGCTCTCGCTTCTCCCAGGCCTCCCGTACGTGCTCCAGTATGGACCGTACAACACTGCAATGAACCGTAAACCAAGTAAACGTTGTGGCACACACCAGAGCATGTACAACATGAACTAAGCTCCTAATATTAGAGGATTTCAATCTCGGCAAAATATTTGGCAAAAAGAGATCCCCCCCCCAAGATAGAAACGAAATGTGTGAGTAAAATTGGTTGACACGGGAGACAAACACTTCATGAGGCTTCACATCACTGCGTCAACACGGGCAGAGGGAGAACTCACTGCCAACACACCAATGCTAGTGTCTACCAAGAATAAGGAAGATATGGAGAAAATATGACTTGCCACCGGGAGCAAGTGACAATTGAGCAAGTATTTGAAAACATGTTAGAAGTGAATCATTAATCTACATTAATGACCACAAATGTCTCCCAACACCTCAAACCAATTATATTTGCCGATAATACAACTTTCATTTCTCCAGTCCTGATCCTCTTGCTCTAAATGTCACAGTAAATAATGAACTAAATTAAGTCCATCTTTGGCTAACTGCTAACAAACTCACCCTTAACATTGACAAAACTTTCTATATTTGTTTAGTAATAAATCCCAAATGAAATTAATTTAAGAATAAACAATATACAAATCAGCAGTAAAGTTGATGGTAAATTCCTTGGTGTCTCATCGATAACAAGCTGAATTTCCAGGACACATTCTAAATATAGCAAAAGAAGTTTCTAAAACTGTTGGCATTCTAAGATCAGATATTATGTACCCCGCCCTGCCCTGGTAACTCTCTATTATTCTCTCATCTATCCTTATCTCAACTATGGTATTTGTGCTTGGGGTTCTACTACCCAAAATCATTTACGTCCTCTAATTACCCAACACAAAGCTGCTATTAGAAAATATCTAACTCTGGCCCCAGACAGCGCTCGGTACCCTTACTTAAATCTTTGAATATGTTAGATATTAAGTCATTGCACATCCTCTCTTGTGTACTCTATATATTTAAAACCCTGAACTGTAATGTCAATCCTGACCTTAAAAGCTTCCTAAAAGGTTGTAACAGAACCCATGGGCACCACACCAGAAACAAATACCTATTTGATATTCCAAGAGTACGATTTAATCAAACTAGAAATGCTCTACAAATCAAGGGACTCAGAATGTCGAATGACCTTCCCAATCATGTCAAGGCTGTAACTCTCCCAACCAGTTTAAGAGAATACTAAGTNACTCCACACATTCTCCTGTGCCAGTTACATTTACAAAACCCTGTTATTAACACCAAATCCTGCTTAAAAACTCTTCCTTGACAGATGTAATAGATCACATAATCACCACACTAGAAATAAATATATCCTTGATATTCCCAGTTAAACTAAATCTGTGTGAACGCTTTATGCAAATAAAGGGACCTAGTCTATGGAACTCGCTTCCTAACGAACTGAAAAGCTGTCTAACCTATGCTTTATTAAAAATAAAACAAAAAAGTACCTATCCTCAATATTTCATCTGAGTATTTCATCCTCGCAGTTTCCAGCCTAGTGCCTTAAACTCTCACTCTATCCTGTGCTACCCACTCCCCCATATATGCGTATAAGACATTCAATTTCACCATTGTATCACTGCTATCATCTTGTATCATGGATGTTATTTTGAACCCATATTTTACTACATTATACCTAGAAATAATCCTCAAATTATGCTACAATGTACCTGTTGATAATCCTCACATTTTACTATAATGTACCTCCTAATCTTCGTCAAATTGTCTTACAATGAACCTGTTAACATTTCTCAATCTTGCTAGAAATTACCTACTTAAAATTACATGTTAGATTAAGGACCTGCCTGAAACGCTGAGCGTGTTAGTGGCTTTACAAGAATGTTAAAACATCAATGCTATGTACTCTCATAAACCCAATGTATCTTCTTATATAAATAAATAAATAAATAAATATAGGCCAAAGAACTTTCCTCATTTTTATTGGTAATGTTAACTTTGTCTATTTGAAGTTGAATCTGATTTGATGATTTACTTCCAAATAAAATGTTTAAGGTCTTTTCTATGTTTAGTTGATTGGTTGACATCCATGAGTGGCCTTTTTTAATTCTCCGTTGACAATATTATTTAGTGTGGAGTGGGGGGGGGGTTAGAATAGATGAAGGTAGTATCGTCAGCAAATAGTATAGGTTTAAGAATGTTAGAAACATTTGGCAAATCATTGATGTATATAAGAAACAGGAGAAGTCCCAAGATGCTGCCCTGTGGCACCCCTTCTGTCAATGGTGGAGTGGAGGAGGTTATGCTATTGATGACTACATATTGGTGTCTGTCACTGAGATAGGAACGAATATAGTCCAGAACAAGGCCTCTGATACCATAGTGGTGAAGTTTAAGTAAGAGGTAGTTATGGTTTACAGTATCAACAGCCTTCTTAGGTCAATGAAGAGGTCAATTGGGAACTCATTTTTGTCAAGGGCTGAGTAGATTATATCAAGCAGACTAATAATGGCATCATTGGGACCTTTTTGGGAGCGGAAGCCAAACTGGCAGGGACTTAATATGTCGAGTTTCACAAAGCAGGAATAGAGCTGTTTCTAAATAATTTGTTCAAATATTTTTGAAGGTATAGGTAGATTTGATATTGGTCTGCAATTGTTTATGTCAGCTGTCTTGCTTCCTTTATGAACTGGTGTCACTCTTGCTTTGTCAGGATATCAGGAAAAGTATGACACTCTAGAGGTTTGTTGGACAGCAGAGTTATGAGTGGTGCAAGAGCAAGGGCAGCACGCTTATATATCTTAGATGGTATTTTATTAATGTTCCCAGCTTTGGTTTTAAGTGATTGAATTATGAATATAATGTTTGTCGGGCTGACTGGTAAAAGGAGAAGTGAGTTAGGATAGTTGCCTGTGAGATTTGTGGTAACATGTGTCTGGGTCTCTGGGATTTTTCTGGCAAAGTTAGCACCAATTGATGAAAAGAAGCTATTGAATTCAGTTGCAATATCTTAGTCTGTTGCAAGTGTGTAACCATCCTTGGAGAGTTTTATCTGCTTATTATGTGATTGTTGTTTAGGTGTTAGGATGTTAGAGATGGCTTTCCATGTAATTTTCATATTTTCTTTTGCTTCTTTAAATCTATTCTCATGAAAGGAAGATTTGGCTCTTCGTATTATATTGGTAAGCATTGACGAATATCTCTTAAGTTCTTCTTATGTAACTAAGCCAAGACTATGTTTTGTCATATTCGTGTTTCTCATTACACGTGTCTCTTGTGAGACATTTTTGAGACATGTCGGTTAATGAATTTATATCCTGTGTATTGTTGAGTTCAGATTCCCAGTTTATATTGTGAAGTGCATTCGTGAGGTTCCCTATTTCTGGTTTGTTGTGTAGTGTACAGGGAAGTTTATTAGTAACCGAGGGTGTTGTGTCCACGTTGGCTGAGAGGAAGATAGGATAGTGATAGGCTGCGCGTACTAGCGGCTTTACAAGAATATAATTACTATGCTATGTATCCTCACAATCCCAATGTACCTTCTTGTATATATATAAATAAAATAAAATAAAAAAATAAAATGTTTGTACCTGTCGGGAAACCGACACACATAAACACATATAGCATAGTCTTTGAGGCAAAGTGAAATTCACACCAGTTACTCCATCTATCATCATTCTATTATGCATGAAGAACCGCACGTCTATGGGTCATCCAATAATGTTAGCAGACTTCTAGATGTTACCACTGCTAGGCTTAGGCTCGGCTACAAGTACCTCTGGGAGTTTGTAACATCTGCTGATGTAGATTTGACTAAATGTAAAACAACTGTAAAAGTTTTGTCTTATTTAAAAACAAAACCAAAAAGTACCTGATTTCATCTTCTTAGTTTCCTACACTGAGCTTTAAATTTGCTCTGTACCTAGTGTTACCCAATCTCCTAATTTTTATGTATTTAACCCTACAAACCTTATCATTGTGTTCATTGCTGTCTTCTTTTATGTGCTAGCCATATGCTGTTTTGTGCCTACCAATTTTTGTCAACTACCATTCAAGCTGTCATTGCAATCAATCTTAGCTGCCTATGTGCTTTAATCCACTGTACCTACAATTTTCTCTATTTTTTTTCTTGCCATGTATCTGTTATCATTTTTTTATAAATCTTGCAAGTATTTACCTACTTAAAATTTTCTTAGATTAAGGACCTGCCCGAAACGCTGCGCGTACTAGTGGCTTTACAAGATTGTAATTACCATATTATATATTCTCACATTCCCAATGTACCTTCTTGTATATGAATAAATAAATAAATAAATAAATAAATGTCACTTAATTGTGACACCTCTTTGTGTCACTTGTGACACAAAGATTCTTGATGTGTGTATTTGTGTGAGTGATTAGATATGTATGTGTATGTATATGTGTATACGTATATATATATGTACATGTATGTATGAGGGTGTGTACATGTGTATACAACATTGATAATTTTGTAACTAGCGTCAAAACATTGTTATTTGCTTAGCTAAACGAACTAGAGGGTTCAGTTCCTGAACCGATTATGTGCCTCTGTATCCTTTACACCACCGCCCACGGGTTGGGTATGGGGTGCATAATAAAGAAAGAAATTGAATTCCCTTAGTCAGTATCCTCTTAAAATTAGAGAATGGGAGACTCCGTGACGTCATCGACGACACCGTATATTTACATTATTAAACACTGTTCATACAACAGTGTAATGTCTAAATTGAATAAAAAAAGTGTTCAATAAGACTGAATATAATTACTAACACTAAAATATAGCTTGATTCCCTTGTTAACGTAAATTTAACTTAGAAGTAGAACCAAAACATTGGAACAACAAGGGAGGCGGAGCGTCACTTACTGTCGCCACGTTCACACGACAACAATAACAAACACAGCCCTACGCTGTAAATGGCTCCAGAGCTGGTGTAACTAACTAGACACCCAATTTACGTGTCAACAACCAGCCACACAGCCTATCAACATCACAGCAACGAACGTATCCATCTTACCAAGTATTTGTATATTACAACAGTGCACTTTTTAATATCAAAGGGTAGGCGGTTATGATATATGGAAAACACCCCACAAATGTAGTGTACCCCATTTTTACAGCCCTCATATTTCATGTGACACCTGTAATAGATATATTTAGGGAACTGTTACTAACTCCTTGTATCCCAAACAGGTAAAATTGTGACTTGGAGCAGCAAGTAGGTGAGCAGAGTTGAACTATAAACATACTGTACCTAGCTGTTGCCAGCCTTGTAGGCCTCCACAGCCGCCATTGGCACCATGAGGCACGGAGCCACACCCATATAGATGCTACCACTACACAGCTTTAGCAGGCCCATACTACAGGCTCAGATAAGGCCATTCTAGTTATTGTAGAAGTAGTATTCATAACTAGTAATAATTATTGAAATAATAGTAGATTAGACCACCATATGTGGTATGATATAAAATTATAATAAATTAACTTAGGTAAACAATTGGTAGTTTAAGAAGGAGCCATTACAAAGTGGTTTAAGCTACAAATTGTCCCTCCAATTTGCGTGAGATTAATTTCAGGCAGTTTTAACAAGTACATACAGTCCACTCAATCAATTTCTTACTTACTAAGAAAAAATAAGATAAACTTTATTTTATTGAAGTCAATTTAAAGGATATACTGCCTGGAGTTTTTAACAGTACCAGAGACAAGGAGAGGAGGGGAGGCGCTGTTATATTAGTCCATATGTGCTCCATGGTTGGTAGCACAAGTTTGGGTAATTCGTGTGGGCTTGGTGGTTGTGGGGATGAGCATAAAGGAGTTCATGCTGTTATAAAGTATTCGACTTGGGGGCTATTTTGCTGACAGGTCCTGTGGAAGGTGAGCTTCGAGGTGGGGTGTTATTGTTCTTGAAGAAGAGAGCTTAATGGAATTGCAAATGCGGGTTTGAGACTTCGATGTCGTCCATAAAAGCTGAGTCATCTGCCATGTCCCATTCTATGATCCACTG
>WNGS01006708.1:12685314-12709522 GCA_020271785.1 Procambarus virginalis | reverse complement strand
CCATACACTTATACTTTAAACATACAACACTTTAAATTAAATTGTAAAGTATGATAATGACCTAAATATGGTCTAAGTACTGTTACTGAGTACTAAAATTATATTCAATTAAATGAAAATATATGATTACTTAAAAAATAACTAAGCAAGCAATTGTTAACTTAATTTATATATTCAAGTATATGGCAATGTATATGATCAATGTATATGATTAAATACAGTCAGCTTGTTGAATCTCTTCCTACACTCTGGACACTCATGAGTATTTGTTTATTTATTGCGACAATCTTTTCTGACACTGGACACTCATGAGGTTCAGAGCTTGGATAAGATTCTGCTGTACCACAATATTAATAATAAACTCACAGAAATATGAGGCGTTGCCTCGCCTTATTACCGAAAGACAGATTTATAGAATATTAAAGTCACAAGCATACAATTGGCCAATCATATACCAAAATAACATTCAATATACTTCTCTGCCAGTCGGGTGCCTGTCTGACAAGTGTGCCAGACTGAATAAACTCTCTTGGCGAGTTTAGGCACGATATTTTATAAAACAGCGTTGCTGTATGATCTAGTAGCGTCGCTACGGGATTTTAACTGCGTTGCAGAAGGATGATAGTTGATGCAGGTGGTGGAGACAAGTGTCACTGTGTGCTCCACTCTACACTTATAGATATAAATGTTCTAGGATTTTCCTTGTTGATATATTGTCCAGGTACTCCCCCAGTTCTAGAGAGTGTTCACTGGTGATAATGATATTAGATAAGGTGTCCTAAGCAAATAATGTTCGCTAAGGGACCGTCACTGTTCACAGTTGTGTAAACATACGTGTCCTGCCCGCGGGCTGTGGTGGGCGCTTCTCTCCCGAGATGCCCCCCCTATCTCCCTTGAAAGGGGTAACTTACAATGAATATTGATTGATTATTTTTACAGTCTAGACTTATGATTGAGATAAGATGTGATTATAATAAAATATGATATAGGATTTAAAGATTATAAGTAGTACTTGATAATACCAGTCCATAAAGGAGGCAATCCGGCGGACATAAACAATTATAGACCAATATCAAATCTACCCATTCTATCAAAAATATTTGAAAAAATTATTTACAAACAGCTCTATTCCTACCTCGTAAAATTTGACATACTCAGCCCCTGCCAGTTTGGCTTCAGGTCCCAAAAGAGCACCAACGATGCAATCATTAGTCTCCTTGACGTAATCTACTCAGCACTTGACAAAAATGAGTTTCCGATTGGACTCTTCATTGACCTAAGAAAAGCCTTTGATACTGTTAATCACAACTACCTCTTACTTAAACTCCAGCATTATGGAATCCGAGGCCTTGCCCTTGACTACATCCGATCCTATCTTAGTGACAGACACCAATATGTAACTATCAATGAAACAACTTCTTCCACTCTACCAATTACCGTTGGAGTGCCACAGGGCAGTATCTTAGGACCTCTTCTATTTCTTATATATATAAACGATCTGCCTAATGTCTCTAATATTCTCAAACCTATATTGTTTGCTGACGATACTACTCTTATCTATTCAGACCTCAACCCACATACACTAAATAATGTTGTGAATAATGAATTAAAAAAAGTCCACTTATGGATGTCAACTAACAAACTAACATTAAACATCGAAAAGACTTACTACATCTTATTTGGAAGCAAATCATCAAATGCAATTCAGCTACAGATAGACAACATTAACATCAGTAATAAAAATGATGGCAAGTTTCTTGGCCTATTCCTAGACAAGAGACTCAACTTCAGCACCCACATTCAACACATAACTAAGAAAATCTCTAAGACAGTTGGTATACTCTCCAAAATCAGATATTATGTTCCTAACTCTGCTCTCCTCTCTCTCTATTATGCTCTAATCTACCCCTATCTTAATTATGGTATCTGTGCATGGGGGTCTACCACTGCAAACCACCTTAAGCCCATCATCACCCAGCAAAAATCTGCTATCAGAATAATAACTAACTCTGCTTTCAGACAACACTCAGCTCCCTTGTTTAAATCCCTAAACTTGCTAAATATTAACTCCCTCCACACATTCTCTTGTGTCAACTACATCTACAAAACCCTGTTCTTAAATGCAAACCATGCTCTGAAACTCTCTCTGGATAGATGTAATAGGAAATAAATATCTCTTTGATATCCCCAGGATCAAACTTAATCTGTGTAAACACTCTATGCAAATTAAGGGACCTAGTCTATGGAACTCACTCCCTAGTGAATTGAAAAACTGTAAAACTTTTGCCTTATTTAAAAACAAAACCAAAAAGTACTTAATTTCATCTTCTTAGTTTCCTACACTGAGCTTTATTTTTTGCTCTGTATCTAGTGTTACCCAATCTCCTAATTCTTATGTATTTAACCCAAACAACCTTATCATTGTGTTCATTGCTGTCTTCCTTTATGTGCTAGCCATTTGCTGTATTGTGCCTACCAAATTTTGTCAACTACCATTCAAGCTTTCATTGCAATCAATCTTAGCTACCTAAGTGCTTTATTATACTGTACCTACAATTTTCTCTCATCTTTTTTTTTTCTTTTTCTTTTCTTGCCATGTAACTGTTATCATTTCTTTTTATAATTTTTGCTAGTATTTACCTACTAAAAATTTTCTTAGATTAAGGACCTGCCCGAAACGCTGCGCGTACTAGTGGCTTTACAAGATTGTAATTACCATATTATATATTCTCACATTCCCAATGTACCTTCTTGTATATGAATAAATAAATAAAAAATAAATACCACTGACTTAATAAGGATTCGATTTTATTTCTACCGGATACTACGTCAGTGTTCCAACAAATTTTAATTAACGAATCCTTCTAGAAGCTTCTGGATCCTTGAGAGATCATGCACAAAGTCACGTAGGCATCTATAGGGCCCTATGGCGTACGTGATCCAGTGGCATCATCTAGGATCAAGCTATGTTGTGAATCTATTGTGATTCTGATATGATTCTGATATGATTTTGATATGATATAGATATGATATAGATATGATATAGATATGATTTGATATGATATTGATATGATATAGAAATAATACATTTCTTAGATGATTATTAGATATGGTGGGTAAAAATTTCCCACAGTATGAGGTCCTCTGTTGGGGTGCAAGAGGTCCTCTGTTGGGGGTGCAAGAGGTCCTCTGTTGGGTGTAAGAGGTCCTCTGTTGGGGGTGCAAGAGGTCCTCTGTTGGGGTGTAAGAGGTCCTCTGTTGGGGTGCAAGAGGTCCTCTGTTGGGGTGTAAGAGGTCCTCTGTTGGGGTGCAAGAGGTCCTCTGTTGGGGTGCAAGAGGTCCTCTGTTGGGGTGCGAAACGCAAGGCGAGCATCTTACCACTACGCCACAGGGTCTGCCACTGTCTGCCGGGGCCAGAGCTCCCAGTTCTAGGGCAGATGTAGCCAGCCATCCAGCGACCTAAAAGGGAGGGCGGGAGGGAATGAGGGAGCCACTGAGGCTCACCCAGGAATTGCCGTTTCATTACATTCAACGCTGGTGTTCTGAGGAAGCCTCTTGTGGCTGCCGGAAGAAGGAAGAAGACATGGGAACTCACAGGGAGGAGGGAACACCGCAGGAATGGGGACGAGGATGAGTTTCGCCACCGAGAGACACGACCAAGGAAAGACAAGCCTTGGAACAGAGGACCAAGGAACTGAATCAAACCACAAGGCATCCACTGAAGCAAAACTGGTGGCATGAAGGTAGCAGCGGAGTGCCACAACCGGACATAATGCACCCCAGCCACATCAACCAAGCATCAACGATCAGAGAATCTCTTGGGAAGTCAACCGGCTCGTTCTTCACCTCACTGGCAAAGGCAGCCAGAACGTCAGTGAGTCAATACAAACTACTGCTGGATACAAAAGAAACCAAAGCCTCAAAATCGGCTGAAAGAACTCTCCCAACTGTGCAAAGAAATTATCGAATTCTCTCGGAACTAGCCCCATCTCCCCCCTCATTTGGGGGGGGGGTGAGGTGATATCTCTGCCTGCCAGGGCCTGATCTCCCAGTTCTAATGCTGATGTAGTGGTTACCGGGTTGGTGCGCTTTCCTACTGGTTCCTGTGTCCTGTTATTGAACTAAGTGGAGTGGTGTTTTCCCTTGGTGGCTTAGCCTTACTGTGTGGTGTAGCGTGAGTCAGGTCTAAAGTGTGTGCTGGGAGCTGCATGTGCTCACGGATTCTTTCCCTGGGTGCTCCCTAGCACTGCCCTTGTATTGACAGTTCTTATTGTCTGTACTCACACACACACACACACACACACACACACACACACACACATAGGGGGCAGGTAGCCTGGTGGATAGCGTGCAGGATTCGTAATTCTGTGGCGCGGGTTCGATTCCCGCACCCGGCAGAAACAAATGGGCAAAGTTTCTTTCACCCTGTATGCCCCTGTTACCTAGCAGTAAATAGGTACCTGGGAGTTAGTCAGCTGTCACGGGCTGCTTCCTGGGGTGTGTGTGTGTGTGGTGTGGAAAAAAAAAGTAGTTAGTGTAGTTAGTAAACAGTTGATTGATAGTTGAGAGGCGGGCCGAAAGAGCAAAGCTCAACCCCCGTAAAATACAACTAAGTGAATACACACACACACACACACACACACACACACACACACACACACACACACACACACACAGGAAAGAGGGGGGAGGGTACTGACAGTAACAGCTTCCGGCCGACCAAACCAGCAGTCACAAACACAAGTGAGTTACAAACACTCACACAACACAACAAATATAATAATAATGCAGCAATATACCGTACAATAGCTAGAATACACGCGTATATAATGCTATTTCAACCACTACACAATGAATTACATTGTACTAGAGGCACCGTCACACTTAAAGCCATGATCTCACGTATGCTGTCGGAACTGGTTGGGCTGGCTCATAACATCCCCCAAGAACGCGTGTTTTGAAAATCAAAGTGATTAGAGTTGTAGTAAAGGTTAAGAACCAATGATCTAGAGTATGACATATTTCAGTGGAACTATCATCGCATATTTTAACAAGCTATGTTGTTCCGTAGAGGTATTTGCAACCATATTTATTCCTTGGTAACCATTATTCTTGACAAATATGTGGTCCATGCTGCAGGTGGTGTATGTGGCCAGGAACCCCAAGGATGTCTGCATGTCTTACTACCATCACAGTCGTATATTTAAGGCACATGGCTTCGTGGGCTCCTTCAACCAGTTCGTCCAGTTCCTGATTGATGATGACTGTGAGTTCTGTCACCAGTTTATTGTTCTCAGACATGTATTATTTTATTCACATTCATACACAAAACACATTGGACTTTATTATAATGTGTTTGACTTCATAAATCAAGACAGGGTTCAAACTTTATTTATAATTCATATTAGAATTACAATGTAATAACCAGTTTAACTAAACCAAAAGTCACAACCTTAATTATCACAATTCAACAGATACATATATATTATACAATCAATATCAAATGATGGAAAGTTTCTTGGCCTATTTCCTTGACAAGAGACTCAACTTCAGCACCCACATACAACACATAACTAAGAAAGAGTCAACAACGGTTGGTATACTCTCTAAAATCAAATATTATGTTCCAAACTCTGCTCTCGTCTCACTATACTACACACTAATCTATCCCTACCTTACATATGGTATCTGTACATGGGGTTCAACCTCTACAAACTACCTCAAGTCCATCATCACCCAGCAAAAATCTGCTATCAGAACAATAACAAACTCGCTTTTCAGACAACACATAGCTCCCCTGTTTAAATCCCTAAACATGATAAACATAACCTCACTTCACAAATTCTCTTGTGTCAACTACATTTACAAAACCCTGTTCTTAAATGCAAATCCTGCTCTGAAACTCTTCCTGGACAGATGTAATAGGACCCATTATCACGACACCAGAAATAAATATCTCTTTGATATCCCCAGAGTCAAACTTAATCTGTGTAAACACTCTATGCAAATAAAGGGACCCAGTCTATGCAACTCACTCCCTAATGAATTGTAAAACTGTCCAACTTTTGCCTTATTCAAAAATAAAACAAAAAAGTACCTAATTTCATCTTCATAGTTTCCCACCTTCTGCTTGAAACTCACACTGTATCTTGTGCTCCCCAATCCCCCAATATATGTACCAATGCCATACAACTTTACCATTGTAATCATTGCTGCTATCATATATCATGCTATTTACATAGTTTGTTACATTATATCTTAAATAATCCTCAAATTATGCTAAAATGTACCAGTGGAGAATCCTTAAATTTACTGAATGTACCTACTTTTTTTCTGTCAAATTTCTTATATAATGTATTTTTTATACTTTCTTACAATGTATTTTTATACTTTCTTTCAATGTAAACATTTTTATAATTTTGCTAGAAATTACATCCTTAAAACTATATGTTAGATTAAGGACCTGCCTGAAACCCTCCGCGTTCTTTACAAGAATGTATAACGTCAAGTCTCTGTACTCTCATGAACCCAATGTTCTTTTTTGTACATAAATAAATTAGTAAATATATAATAAAACTTACATATAGGCTGATAATAAAATAAAATAGTCTAATGCAAGACACTAACAACAATGACTCTATCTGCTTATAAAATGTCCCGAATTTCAGAATGACCAGAAATCTTACTTTTCTCCCCCATTCCTTTAGTGTCAAATGTCCGTTGATGTCCTCGGCAAATCTGATGCCTTTGACATCGCTCATCTTAAATTCAAATTCACATTAAAATTCAAATATTTATTCAGGTCACCTGAATAAAATTCAGTTCAGGTACATACATTGAAAATGAGTTACAAACATAATGTTGGATTTATAGATAGAGCTAGTACATACAATACTTAAATACGCATAGCGTTTCGGGCAAGGTGTGGGGGAAAAACCGCACTTAGACTAAAACTTGATACTAATTGAGATTAAAGCATAAATTTTGTTGAAAAAGGTAAAAAAAAAGGGGGGGGAAATGGCAGAAATCAGCAACTATACAAGTTGGTCAACAAACAGCATTGTTTGAAAAAAGCAAGACTTGGGTTGACATTTAGGGGTTAAGGAAGGTTACTTGGAGTTAATTAGGTAGTACTTAGTAATTCTCTTAAACTGGTTGGGAGAGTTACAGCCTTTTGACATGATTGGGAAGGTCATTCCACATTCTGAGTCCCTTGATTTGTAGAGCATTTCTAGTTTGATTAAGTCGTACTCTTGGAATATCAAATAGGTATTTGTTTCTGGTGTGGTGCCCATGGGTTCTGTTACAACCTTTTAGGAAGCTTTTAAGGTCAGGATTGACATTACAGTTCAGAGTTTTAAATATATAGAGTACACAAGAGAATGTGCAATGACTTAATATCTAACATATTCAAAGATTTAAGTAAGGGTACCGAGTGCTGTCTGGGGCCAGAGTTAGATATTTTCTAATAGCAGCTTTGTGTTAGGTAATTAGAGGACGTAAATGATTTTGGGTAGTAGAACCCCAAGCACAAATACCATAGTTGAGATAAGGATAGATGAGAGAATAATAGAGCGTCACCAGGGCAGGGCGGGGTACATAATATCTGATCTTAGAATGCCAACAGTTTTAGAAACTTTTTTTGCTATATTTAGAATGTGTCCCTGGAAATTCAGCTTGTTGTCGATGAGAACGCCAAGGAATTTACCATCAACTTTACTGCTGATTTGTATATTGTTTATTCTTAAATTAATTTAATTTGGGGATTTATTATTAAACAAAATATAGAAAGTTTTGTCAATGTTAAGGGTGAGTTTGTTAGCAGTTAGCCAAAGATGGACTTAATTTAGTTCATTATTTACTGTGACATTTAGAGCAAGAGGATCAGGACTGGAGAAAATGAAAGTTGTATCATCGGCAAATATAATTGGTTTGAGGTGTTGGGAGACATTTGTGGTCATTAATGTAGATTAATGATTCACTTTCAACATGTTTCAAATACTTGCTCAATTGTCACTTGCTCCCGGTGGTAACTCATATTTTTCTCCATATCTTCCTTATTCTTGGTAGACACTAGCATCGGTGTTGCCAGCGAGTTCCCTCCCTCTGCCCGTGTTGACACAGTGATGTGAAGCCTCATGAAGTGTTTGTCTCCTGCGTCAACCAATTTTACTCGCACATTTCGTTTCTATCATGGGGGGGGGGGATCTCTTTTTGCCAAAATATTTTGCTGAGATTGAAATCCTCTAATATTAGGAGCTTAGTTCATGTTGTACATGCTCTGGTGTGGGTCACAATGGTTACTTGGTTTACGGTTCATTGCAGTGTTGTACGGTCCATACTTGGAGCACGTACGGGAGGCCTGGGTGAAGCGAGAGCATCCCAACATGCTCTTCCTGTTCTACGAGGACCTCAAGACAGACATTATGGGACAACTGAACAAACTGAACAACTTCCTTGGTACCTCACTCAGCCAACACCAGCTACAGCAGGTACGTCACCTCCCTACAGACACCCACTGTCACCTACAGCATCAGTGGGTCTGGGTCTGCATCAGACCCAGAGCATCGGTTGCATCACTGCATTGCTCAACAAATATCACTTTAACTCCAAACCTCTCCTGATATTCTAACAAAAAAACGAGAGTAACCCCAGACTATAAATGTGGTGATGTTACTAATGTCAATAATTTCAGACCTATATCAATTCTGCCAACCTTGTCTAAAATATTTTAAAAGCTAATCTACAAGCAGCTTTACTCTTATTTAGCTAAACTCATTGTACTTAGCTCTGGCCAATGTACTTAGCTCTGGCTTCAGACCCTCCAAAAGTACCAATGATACACTGATTAGTAAAACTGATAAAAATGAGTTCTCTGTTGGGAACTCTCCAATAGCTTCAGTCTTTCGTTAGTGGCAGGCTCCAGTATGTTTCTGGAGCTGATTCTATTTCTCCCACCCTACCCATCAACATTGGTGTTCCTCAGGGCAGCATACTTGCCCCTGAGGAACCAGTTCCTCTTTCTCATCTACATTAATGACCTTCCAAATGCCTCTCAACACCTCAAACCAATCTTATTTGCTGATGACACAACCTTCATTTTCTCCAGACCTAACCCTCTTATTCTGAATGACACAGTGATTACTGAACTAAATAAAGTCCATCTTTAGCTAACTGCTAATAAACTCACCCTCAACATTGACAAAACCATCTATAATGTGTTTAGTAATAAATCCTCAGATTAAATTAGTCTAAGAATTAACAATATCCAAATTAGTATCAAAGTAGATGGCCAATTACTTCATGTTCTCATCGACAACAAGCTGAATTTCAAGGGCCACATTCAAAATATAGCAAAAAAGTTTCTAAAACTGTTGGCATTCTTTCTAAAATCAGATATTATGTACCTCGCCCTACCCTGGTGACTCTCTATTACTCTCTCATCTATCCCTATCTCCATTATGGTATTTGTGCTTGGGGTTCTACTACCCCAAGCACAAAGCACTACTACTACGTTCTTGGGAGCCGGTCGGCCGAGAGGACAGCACACTGGACTTGCGATCCTGTGGTCGTGGGTTCGATCCCGGGCGCCGGCGAGAAACAATGGGCAGAGTTTCTTTCACCCTATGTCCCTGTTACCTAGCAGTAAAATAGGTACCTGGGTGTTAGTCAGCTGTCACGGGCTGCTTCCTGGGGGTAGAGGCCTGGTCGAGGACCGGGCCGCGGGGACACTAAAGCCCCGAAATCATGTCAAGATAACCTCAAGATAACCCAAAATCATCTACGTTCTTGGGGTTCTACTACCCAAAATCATCTCTAATTACTTAACATAAATATACTATTAGAACAATAACAAACTCTGGCTTCAGACAGCACTCAGCACCCTTAAATCTTTGAATATGTTAGATATTAAGTCACTGCACATCCTCTCAAGTGTACTCTATATATTTAAAACTCTGAACTGTAATGCCAATCCTGACCTTAAATGCTTCCTAGAAGGTTGTTACAGAACCCATGGGCACCACACCAGAAACAAATACTTATTTGATATTACAAGAGTGCACCTTAACCAAACTAGAAACGTAAATAAAGGGACCCCAGAATGTTGAATGACTGTCCCTCTCTAAACCAGTTTAAGAGAAAACTAAGTACTGCCTAATGAACACCATGTAGCCTACCTTACACTGTAAATATCAACCTATGTCTTGCTATTTTAAAAAATATTGATTATTGACCAACTTGTATAGCTGGTGATATTCGCCATGTATAAACGTGGAGAAAATTGTAGTCTTCTGTTTATTTAGTTAAAATTACTTCTGTTGTTTTGTTTCAATTTCTGCTGTTCCATTCATCTTGGTAATAATATCATTTGTTTCTGTGGGGAGCCCCGTCGGGTACGTGGAGCTATCAGACTGATATTAGTTATATTAGTTTGGGGCTTCATTCATGTGGAGTTCTTATGCCTACTGGGAACCACGAGCCAAAACCTTTTTCTCTCAGAGAGGCGAAGGGAGCAATGGCCTATGAAAAGTATATTCTTTGAGAGTATATTCATGTCTGCCATTGACCGAGGTTAGGCACCCAGACGGTAGACGCCCCTAAAGAAGACCCCAACTGGTAGAAAATTGGAAACCAAGACCGAATTGAGCTCAGGAACTCCCCCCACCCACAAGAAAAACAGGATAACAAGTCCAACCCGAGGGGAGGGGGCGCCCCGCCTCACCAAACTGAAGTCGTTAGTCGACTGAAGGTCGTTGGGGCTGATGTCCATTCTGGCCTTGATTTTCTGTCAGGATTTTATCCCCGTGGTTATGCCTGCTATGTGTTGGGGCGTTGGCCAGGAGTACCAGTACTTCGGGATGCATGCACTTAGGGGTTATCTTCCCTAAGCGCCCAGTAAGTACTTCCCTTGGGTTTCAAGGTTATCTTCCCTGGGGCTTTCGGGTTTTCACTTCCGTTAGGGTTGCTGTCGCTTGGCATCGGCCTCGCCCTTGGGTAAGTGGGGGTCTTGGTGTTTTCGTCTGGCCCTCGGTAGGGGGTGCTTGTAGCTGGGGTCAGTTTGCCAGGTAAATAGACGGGGTTCTACTGGCTTTGCAGCACAAGTGCCTGGGCTTCCCGTAAGGGCACCTCTCCCTGTGGGCCCTGGAAACCCCAGTCAGGTCTCGGGTGACCATGGATAAGTCTTCTGAGTCCCATCTCACCTTATGCAAGTTTTTGAGGTGTTCGTTGCTCTTGTCTCAGGGTAACGATCATCTGTTTTGCCTCCATCATGCTGCTTGTTGGTTTGATGACACCTTCGGCTCTGAATCGTGTGAGATTTGTTCCCCGCTCGTTATCCAATTTACCCATTCTTCTTCAGGAAATCTAAGGGGTCAAGCGGCTATCGCGGTGCATGCTAGGTTTAGGTTGTTGAAACACGCTAAGTTGGTTGCCCGCTCGAATGCCCCGGGGCGGCCCCGTTTTGGTCTTAGGGACCCGGACTTAGGGGCGTTGGTCGCTTTGACTTTGGTTCAAATGCACCCCCCCCCTGAGTCCTTCTCCCTTTTGGTGTGGTTCACCCTGCTCCTCCCACCTCCGGCTGCCGGCTCCCAAACGTCTGAGGGTTTCGGAGTCGGAGCGAGGTTTAGCTGGAGATGAGACTTTAGTTGGAGACTGAGATGAATGGGGCAGCTCCAGAGGCTGCCCCATTCGATGAGGGGATGGAGGCCTTAGAGCCTGCTCCTCTTACCGAGGCTTCTGGGTCTTACCAGCAGGCTCCCTTCTTTGATGCCTTTCCCTTGGACAATGGCTTTTCTTCTAGGGTGGAGAACAGCTCTGGCAAGGAGTCTGGTTTAGAGTATTCTTGGGCTGGGGGGGAGTCGGCCTGGGGTGCTTGGTGCCCAATTCGATGGGGAAACATTCGAAACCCATTCAATGGGTCCCCCCCCCCCGGTGTTCGTTTCCACATTCTTTTGGGTTCCACGGCTTCATCTTTCCAGAGGGTTTTCACCTCTCAGATTTTCCCTGCGAGGTTTGGGAGGCCCTGGGTGCGTTCCTGCTACAAGACTCGGAATTTGCCTCTGTGATGGACCCGGTCTCTATTGAGTTCGGTTCCTCTTCCCCGTGTTGGCTGCTTTATGATGTTCCAGCATCTTCCTGACCTGCAGACTGCCACCTCTTTTTGCTTGGGGCGTGGCACAGTTCCCCCCCCCCACAGTTCTGTCATACCCGCACGCTGGATTGGCTGAAGATTACTACGATATTGCAGGTTTACCTGAAGGGTGCATTTGAGCACCTCAATGTGTGCCTTTACGCCCCTGTGCTTCCTTGTGAGGTTGACTTGCTCCAGTTGCACGCTCAGGTCCCTTCCCTTTCGGCTGTCTTGGTTGGGAAGGAACTTCGCGCTCGCGTGCATCTGGCTTCGGTCCTGCTCTTAGTTTCCCTTCTTGAGATGTCATCGGACTGGCTTGTGGAGGATGTGGAGGCGCTGAGTGTCGGGCTATCGCCTGGGGCGTTGGCCTCGGCTGCTAGGGCATTGGCGGCCTTATTGAAACTGTGTATGCGTCTATAATCCAGGATGCGGTGTCTGTTTTTGGCCTATCGCCTCGCATGTCGACAGGCCGTCTTGGCTCTCTCTATTGATTCGGCTTGGGCCCTGGCTCTTTAAGTTTTCGTCTACTTTCTGTCCAATATTATTTTTGGACTCGGATGATTTTAGAAGGTAGATTAAAAAAGGTAGATCCAAAGTGGTGAATGGTATTTATCACAATGAATAAGTAGCCAGGAAACCTAATAGTAAATCAGGTCTTATCTCCTCTAGGGCTTCCAGATAAAATGAACAAAATAATAATACTGTATAAGAGATTCGAACAATTAGTCATATTTTCAAGGCATAATAGGTTTCATCTTAATGTAAGAAGCTATAGTGATAAAGGTGAGAGTGAAAATAATGGAAGACCAGACAATAGTGTGATGAATGTAATAGGGGTCAAACTACAAGGTATAACGTCTGGAAATACAAGAGAGCGTATTATACAGTCTTAATAATCTCATAAGGTTACTTTCACCATTGTATTATTTGTTTGATAATAACTATAGCTGGATTATTGCTTGGGTTCCACAGATAGCTCAATACACAAGCTTCCCAGAGATGCGACAGAGAGAGGAGCGAAACATAATCAAGGACTTCTCAAAAGAAATCAACATGGAATTGGTTAAAAAACATGGAGGATTCTTTAGGAAAGGTAAGACACAACTTGAGCTGAGCGTCTTGAAGGTAACACGAAATGAAGAGATGAAACAAACTCGAAGTAAATAAAGTTGATCACTTTTCGGGAAACTTAATGGATTCTTAAGTGACCAGACCCTGCCACTACCTACACCAGGTGACCAGACCATGTCACTACCTACACCAGGTGACCAGACCTTGCCACTACCTACACCAGGTGACCAGACCTTGTCACTACCTACACCAGGTGACCTGACCCTGTCACTACCTACACCAGGTGACCAGACCCTGTCACTACCTACACCAGGTGACCAGACCTTGTCACTACCTACACCAGGTGACCTGACCCTGTCACTACCTACACCAGGTGACCAGACCTTGCCACTACCTACACCAGGTGACCTGACCCTGTCACTACCTACACCAGGTGACCAGACCCTGCCACTACCTACACCAGGTGACCAGACCCTGTCACTACCTACACCAGGTGACCAGACCTTGCCACTACCTACACCAGGTGACCTGACCCTGCCACTACCTACACCAGGTGACCAGACCCTGTCACTACCTACACCAGGTGACCAGACCTTGCCACTACCTACACCAGGTGTCCTGACCCTGTCACTACCTACACCAGGTGACCTGACCCTGCCACTACCTACACCAGGTGACCAGACCCTGTCACTACCTACACCAGGTGACCAGACCCTGTCACTACCTACACCAGGTGACCAGACCTTGCCACTACCTACACCAGGTCACCAGACCTTGTCACTACCTACACCAGGTGACCAGACCTTGTCACTACCTACACCAGGTGACCTGACCCTGTCACTACCTACACCAGGTGACCAGACCCTGTCACTACCTACACCAGGTGACCAGACCTTGTCACTACCTACACCAGGTGACCTGACCCTGTCACTACCTACACCAGGTGACCAGACCTTGCCACTACCTACACCAGGTGACCTGACCCTGTCACTACCTACACCAGGTGACCAGACCCTGCCACTACCTACACCAGGTGACCAGACCCTGTCACTACCTACACCAGGTGACCAGACCTTGCCACTACCTACACCAGGTGACCTGACCCTGCCACTACCTACACCAGGTGACCAGACCCTGTCACTACCTACACCAGGTGACCAGACCTTGCCACTACCTACACCAGGTGTCCTGACCCTGTCACTACCTACACCAGGTGACCTGACCCTGCCACTACCTACACCAGGTGACCAGACCCTGTCACTACCTACACCAGGTGACCAGACCCTGTCACTACCTACACCAGGTGACCAGACCTTGCCACTACCTACACCAGGTGACCAGACCTTGTCACTACCTACACCAGGTGACCTGACCCTGTCACTACCTACACCAGGTGACCAGACCCTGTCACTACCTACACCAGGTGACCAGGCCTGTCACTACCTACACCAGGTGACCAGACCTTGTCACTACCTACACCAGGTGACCTGACCCTGTCACTACCTACACCAGGTGACCAGACCCTGTCACTACCTACATCAGGTGACCAGACCCTGTCACTACCTACACCAGGTGACCAAACCCTGCCACTACCTACACCAGGTGACCAGACCCTGTCACTACCTACACCAGGTGACCAGACCTTGCCACTACCTACACCAGGTGACCTGACCCTGCCACTACCTACACCAGGTGACCAGACCCTGTCACTACCTACACCAGGTGACCAGACCTTGCCACTACCTACACCAGGTGACCTGACCCTGTCACTACCTACACCAGGTGACCTGACCCTGCCACTACCTACACCAGGTGACCAGACCCTGTCACTACCTACACCAGGTGACCAGACCTTGCCACTACCTACACCAGGTGACCAGACCTTGTCACTACCTACACCAGGTGACCTGACCCTGTCACTACCTACACCAGGTGACCAGACCCTGTCACTACCTACACCAGGTGACCAGACCCTGTCACTACCTATACCAGGTGACCAGACCCTGTCACTACCTACACCAGGTGACCAGACCTTGTCACTACCTACACCAGGTGACCTGACCCTGTCACTACCTACACCAGGTGACCAGACCTTGCCACTACCTACACCAGGTGACCTGACCCTGTCACTACCTACACCAGGTGACCAGACCCTGTCACTACCTACACCAGGTAACCAGACCCTGTCACTACCTACACCAGGTGACCAGACCCTGCCACTACCTACACCAGGTGACCAGACCCTGTCACTACCTACACCAGGTGACCAGACCTTGCCACTACCTACACCAGGTGACCTGACCCTGCCACTACCTACACTAGGTGACCTGACCTGCCACTACCTACACCAGGTGACCAGACCTTGCCACTACCTACACCAGGTGACCAGACCTGCCACTACCTACACCAGGTGACCAGACCCTGCCACTACCTACACCAGGTGACCAGACCTGCCACTACCTACACCAGGTGACCAGACCTGCCACTACCTACACCAGGTGACCAGACCTTGCCACTACCTACACCAGGTGACCAGACCCTGCCACTACCTACACCAGGTGACCAGACCCTGTCACTACCTACACCAGGTGACCAGACCTTGCCACTACCTACACCAGGTGACCAGACCCTGTCACTACCTACACCAGGTGACCGGACCTTGCCACTACCTTCACCAGGTGACCAGACCCTGCCACTACCTACACCAGGTGACCAGACCCTGCCACTACCTACACCAGGTGACCAGACCCTGCCACTACCTACTCCAGGTGACCAGACCTTGCCACTACCTACACCAGGTGACACCAGATCATGGATAATATTGTGGGGAAGCCCCGTCAGGTCTGTGAAGCTTTCGGACTGATATTAGCTACATTAGTCTGGGGCTTCAGTCATGTGGAGTTCTTATGCCCACCGAGAACCATGAGCCAGAACCTGGTTCCCTCAGAGAGGCGAAGGGAGCAATGACCTATGAAAACTACACTCTTTGAGCGTATATTCATGTTTGTAGGGAGTAGCTTGTAGCTGGAGCGCGCGGTGCTGCGTAGCTCGCGTACCAGCGGCGGCCATCTCTCTCTCTCTCTTTCTGGTCTTCTGTTGTTGGGGTGCAGTTTCAGGGTTTCTTTTCATTCTTTTTAGCTTTTTCCTGCCTGGTGGAGGGCTACCTGGCTTCCCTTTAGGCACGCTCATGTTTCGGTGGTAGTCCTCCACTCGGCCCCCGAGGTTGTTCCTGGCTGTATGAGTTCGAAAACACAAGTCAAAGGCAAGTTTGACTTGTGGTTTAGGCAAGTTTCTGTTGTATATATATATATATATATATATATATATATATATATATATATATATATATATATATATATATATATATGCACACAAACTTGCCTAAACTCACAAGTAAAGTTAACACAACTTTTTGACACCAGCCACAGGTAGACTCGGACCTTGACAGCACAGTTGCTTTCCAACACCTGCCATAACTAGTACGCCAATACATGTTGTTGTTGTTTCAGATTTAGCTACGCAGAACGAAGTGTCCATGTAGCACGGGCTATGGTGAGCCCGTAATTGAGTTTGGTTATACATGATAACCTTTTTCCAGTGATATTTGGGTCTAAGTTTAAAATGGAGGAGGGGATTCCTCTTTTTTCCCTGCTTATTTATCACTTCTGTTTTAGTGCACTGGTTTTAATCTTGTTTTATTAACATTATCTTGGTGGTGGATGTAGATGCAGAATGCTCACTAATGAGTCCCATTCCTCAACGGCTTTTCTAATCATTGTCGTCGCGGTGGAATGTGCATCTAATGCAGCTACTGTCGTTGGATTAATGTTGAGTTTGATGTGCAGGGCTTCAAAACCTTGTAGTAGCTTCACATTCCAGTAAGTAGTGCAATAGTGGCGCCGCTGCTTCTGTTTCACATATATGACACTCTTTAACTATTGGGTTCATTACCTCCCAGCAGCACTTATAACCAAGCCTGAGTCTGTGTATGGCTACTGGCAGTGTCTCTGGATATCGTTTTGTCAGGCTTGAAAGAGTAGTACCTAGTGGCTTGTTCGTACCATATCACAGTGGATCTTCCTTCCGCTACTTTGGCTCTGTGACGACTTTTGATAGTTGAGAATATTTTCTTCTTGATTTGCTCTTTAATCTGTGAGAAACTTGGAGGTATTTGTTGTGTATCTGGGGCTTGAACTCAGAAAAATAAATTGTTTAATTAAATAAATAAATAAATAAATATGTTTATTCAGGAAAGGTACATACATAGAGAGATTTTACATAATTGGATCGATTTATAGATAGAGCTAGTACATACAATGCCTAAAGCCACTATTACGCAATGCGTTTCGGGCAAGAAAACATTAATATCTAAAACTTAATGCTAATTGAACAAAAAGAATAAAATGTTTTGAGAACAGATACAAATAAAGGTACAAAAAAAGGGGGGAACATGACTGAAAAGCAGCACAAATACAATATGTAGACAAACAGCGTTGAAAAAAAAAAAAAAAAAAAAAAAAAAAAAAAAAAAAAAAAAAAAAAAAGACATGGGTTGACAATAGAGGGGTAAGGTAGGTTACAGGGAGTTTATCAGGTAGTGTTTAGTTTTAATCTTAAACTGGTTGAGAGAGGTACAGTCTTTAACATGGTTGGGAAGGTCATTCCACATTCTGGGTCCCTTGATTTGTAGAGCATTTCTAGTTTGGTTAAGTCGTACTCTTGGAATATCAAAACTGTATTTATTTCTGGTGTGGTGCTCATGGGTTCTGTTACAGCTTTCAATGAAGCTTTTGAGGTCAGGATTGGCATTACAGTTCAGCGTTTTATATATGTATAATACACATGAGAGAATGTGCAGTGACTTAATATCTAACATATTGAGAGATTTGAGTAGGGGTACCGAGTGATGTCTGGGGCCAGAGTTGGATATTGTCCTGATAGCAGCTTTGTGTTGAGTAATTAGAGGACGTAAATGATTTTGGGTAGTAGAACCCCAAGCACAAATACCATAGTTGAGATATGGATAGATGAGGGAGTAATAGAGAGTCACCAGGGCAGGGCGGGGTACATAATATCTGATCTTAGAAAGAATGCCAACAGTTTTTGAAACTTTTTTTGATATATTTAGAATGTGTCCCTGGAAATTAAGCTTGTGATCAATGAGAACGCCAAGGAATTTGCCATCTAATTTGTTACAAATTTGGGTATTGTTAATCTTGAGATTTATTTGGTTAGAGGATTTATTGCCAAACAGAATATAGAAAGTTTTGTCAATGTTAAGGGTGAGTTTGTTGGCAGTTAGCCAAAGATGGACTTTATTAAGCTCGGTATTTACTGTGGCATTTAGAGCAAGGGGGTCAGGACTGGAGTAAATGAAGGTTGTGTCGTCAGCAAATAGAATTGGTCTAAGGTGTTGGGAGGCATTTGGAAGGTCATTAATGTAGATGAGAAAGAGGAGAGGGCCAAGTATACTGCCCTGAGGAACACCAATGTTGATGGGTAGGGTAGGAGAAATTGAATTGTTCACAGAAACATACTGGAGTCTATCAGTAAGGTAAGATTTGAGGTATTGCAGGGAGAGTCCTCTGACTCCATAATGATGTAATTTAAGAAGAAGGTTTTGGTGGTTCACAGTGTCAAAAGCCTTACGCAGGTCCACAAATAACCCAACAGGGAACTCATTTTTATCAAGAGCTGCATGAATTAAGTTAATCATACTAATCAGTGCATCGTTAGTGTTAATTGTTATATTAAAATTAATCGAAGGACCACCCGCTTTTGAGAAAAGAGGGAAAACAAATAAAATTGATCATTAGAATGACACCAGAGAACCAGTGTCTATGGAAAAACATTCAATGGATATTCACTTGAAAATAATGAAGACTGTAATTATTAATTAAAGTCAAAGCCTCAAATATCAACATTGGGGGGTTATTTCTAGAAATTCATATATATCTAGGAACCAGTGTGGTTCGTCACTAGTTCATTATGCATGGAATTATGGTAAATCTAACTACAACATATGTAAATATATGGTAATCAAAATTATTCATTTAAGCTCATATTATAGAAGCAATAATTAAATTGAATAAATTTATAAGAAAAAATGGGTCTTAGCTGTAAGACGATTTCTAACGCCAGTTCATCACTCGTCCTCGTAATCACAGAATCCCCATAGATAAATGACTCGAGGTAAATAACACGATGGATGACAATCTTGTTGGCGTCTCAAATACACGCTGTAATACAAGAAATATAAAGTAGCAATTGACTAGGCTACAAAATTGTGCTCATATATTCATGAAGCTGAACTGAGTAATAAATATTACTAACGTTTGATTATATTTAATCTCTCTTCCTAACGACAAACTACTCACTAAGGCTCTAAATTACTAGATGCATCTACAAGAAAGAAACCTGTGAGCGTAACCGAGTACTAAGGTTTGCCGAGAGGAGCGTCTGCTGGACTCAGTGTTCACTGCTGTGCACACTTATTCACGGTCCGGATGGTAATTGTAGACGCTGGGTTCACTATTGAGGCACTAGAGAACACTGGCAAGTAAATTCCACTTATTAATTGAGTGTCGACGTAATTCTTATCGACAAGAATTCTCAATTAATGCCACGTGTTCCACCACGTTGTCTCGCGTGCGTGCCTTGTTGATGTCGTAATGGCGTCTCTCCTCTCCCCGCTCTCGCATTCACCACGGAAATTATTAAACACAAACTATTCTTTCCCGCGTAATTATGGATGAAATGCGATAATATGAACTGGGTTGAAATTATAGGGAATTAATAATTATAATATTCTCGATAAATAATCTCTAGCGAGAAATGGAGATAATATTTATACTTCTCCAGAGCATTCAAACGTAACAGAATAAAAACTGTTACTGAATAATTTTAATTAATAACTCTTGATTTACATTATCAGGAGTAATATTATCAGCAATATGCTCAGATTAATTTATATTAACACTATGGTTAGTGGTGTTAAGAGCTACTGCAATTAAGTTAATATTAATTTATCATAAGATAATAATGGATGATAAGTGTTGGAAATTTCCAACATAACTCCGGGGGGAGAAAACTCGGGTCGCAGTGCCATGTTGAGTACTGACGTACCTATCCCGAAGTTAGTAGGTTAGTATGTTAGTATGTTAGTACACACACAACGGATGTCCCGTAAATGTCAAGGACATACAAGAATTTAAGACATGAAAAATTAATGTCATAATTAATAGTTTACACAAGTTAATGATTGAATCATACAATTCAAGTAACTGAGACTCTACTGTGAGGTGAATGTCTGGGTCATTGTGACTTGTAGCTGATTGGTTACTAGACATCACAACACAGTATCATCATGATCACTCAAATTGGATGAAAATTATTTGCTCTTAGTCAGAGCTATAATAGGCTTGTAGTTTCCTTTTACATTGTTGAGCAGCTGCTCTAGTGGGGCGAGTGCTCGGTGGATCAGAATTGTTATCCTCGGAAACTGTTGAAGCTGGTTCTGATAAACACTCTCGTTCTGCTAATTCGAGAGGTACCAACTTCTCTAATGTCTTTAGAGTAGTAGTGCCTTTGCACAAAACTCGTACTACTCTCAGGATACCTTGGCGATCTGGGTGGATTGCAACAATTTTGCCTATAGGCCATTCTGACCTTGGTCCATCACTGTCAACTAATACTAGGTCTCCTGGTTTAAGCTGTACTTTATTATAGGGGCTCGAAGCTCCATAGTGGTACTCTCGTAGAGCGGTGAGGTACTCTCGAGTCCACACCTCATTCCACCTTTCAATTACTCTAGAGAGATGTTGGTAACTTTGTACTAAGTCACTCCTGGTTACATAGGAAGGATCGACGGGGTCCTCTTCTGCCAAAGGTATCAGAGGGCTCAGCAGGCCTCCATGTATTAAATGCGAGGGACTCAGAGGCTCTCTCTGTGAGAAATCATCTGATAGATAAGTTAATGGGCGATTGTTGACTCGCGCCTCAATTTCCACGACGAGTGTTTGGAGTTCTGAGTAACTAATTTTCTGTCGATGCAAGGTCTTCCTTAAACACTTCTTGACAGTCCCTATCATTCGTTCGTAGAACCCACCTTGCCAGGGGGCTCTGGGAGCAATAAATTTCCAGTGGCATTGTCGTCTCTGCATGACAGACTGCACTTCTGGATGATTCCAAATCTCTCGTAAGCAGGCTTCTCCTGCCACAAAATTTGAGCCATTATCAGATATCATGAGCTTGGGACAGGATCTGCGAGCTGCAAATCTACGAAAAGCTTGGATGAAGGCTTCAGCACTCATGTCAGAAGTCACTTCTAAATGTACGCCTCGTGTGGTAGCACATGTGAAGAGGCAAATATAAGCTTTCACTGGTATCTTATCCGGATTGCCAGTGAGAAGCAAGGCTCCTGTGTAATCAACACCAGTAGTCTCAAACGGACGAAGATGAACTACCCTCTCTTTAGGGAGTGGTGGTGGTCCTGGGTAAGGACACACTCGAGCATCGTAGCGTTGACAGATTATACAGGACTTAATAATTGATTTGACAGTTTGACGACCTTGAGGAAGCCAATATTTCTGTCTGAGGTCGGTGAGTGTGTCTAACACTCCACCATGCAAAGTACCATATTGATGGTGATGTAAAACTAGAAGTTTGGTAATAACGTGGTGACGTGGTAGAAGGATTGGATTCTTTGTGTCCAAATCAATTTTTGCATGAAGCAAACGTCCTCCACACCTTAATATATTATGAGTGTTGGTATCATACCAGATACCTAGAGACTTGGTTAATTTATCTGGAAGATTTTCATATTCACTTCCATATGTCTCTTGTTGTGCACGTTTGATCCAGTAGATGATAGGATTGGGAAACTTATGCTTGATTCCTATCTTGGCAAGAAAATCAAACACATGTGCTGTCACTCTTAATAACTTACTCAAGTTAGAATAATTGTGAGGATTAATAGCCGAGACTCGATGAGGTTCTGGGTCTTTCATGGGAGTAGTGATACTGGTCACTATGACTTGTGGTTTCTGTTTGGGCCACTGACCACTAACAAGCCATGAAGGTCCATTAAACCACATCGAAGACTTACTTAGCTGTTTAAATGTTAAACCTCTTGATAAGTAATCTGCAGGATTGTCCTTAGTGGGGACATGTCTGAATTTATATCCAGCAGATAATTCATGTATTTCCCTAACGCGATTACTAACGTAGGGAGTTTTATTATTGTTATTTCTTACCCATTGTAAGACTGCCTCATTGTCTGACCACACTACGATCTCACCAAAGTGAATATTATTGAGTGTCTTGGTCAGGCAATGAGCCAATCTTACTCCCACTAGCAATGCAGTTAACTCCATTTGAGGTAAAGATCTCTTCTTGATTGGAGCAACTCTCGCTTTAGATGTGAGTAAAATTGATTGTGCACTATTGACTAAGTAGGCTGCAGCGCCATATGCTTTGCCAGAGGCATCGCAAAAAATGTGCAAATTTGTAGGTAAGTTTTGTCCTGAAGCATTACGAGGAAATTTCAAAACACCTAATTGATTGAAATCCGCTGCGAGTATTTGCCATTTCTCTTGCAACTCAATTGGCAACGGATCATCCCATCCCATATGTTTCTGCCAGCATTCCTGCATTAGGAGTTTGCCCCTTATTAATATAGGACTAAGTAAGCCTAAGGGTCAAATGGTTGACTGACATATGAGAGTAATTTTCTCATGGTAAGGGATGAATTATTGTTTTGTACTGACTTGATATTCATCTCGTCAGTACCAGTGTTCCATTCCACACCCAGAACTTTTAATTGATTAGGCACCTGATAACCTGGAAATTCTTTCTCGATTATCTGGTTTAATGATTTATTGTTTGAGGCCCATGATTGTAGTGGCATATTGGCTCCTATTAACTCACGGTTAGCCTCATGGTAAATTTCTACCAATTTAGATTTATCATTAGTTGTTCCCTGGAAATTATCGACATACAAGTTGTCACTGATCTCTGCCTTATAAGGGCTATTTGACTTCTTCAAATGTGTATCTAATGTGGCTTGCAGTAGAAACGGCGAGGAAGTCGCTCCGAAAAGCACCGAGGCAAACCGATAGGTTATGACCTCACTGTCAGGAGCCTGGGGATCTTTAATCCAGAGAAATTTGGTGTAATTACGATCCTCCTCTTGCAATCCTACTCTAAGAAAGCTTTACTGATATCAGCAGTATAAGCAAAAATACCAGTACGGAATCGTAACAGTACATCATGTAGCCTTTGTGTTAGGCTAGGTCCCGTTTGGAGACATTCATTCAAAGACACGCTGCTTGCCTTCACTTTGGCACTACAGTTGAAAACAATACGTATTGGTGTTGTCAATGAATCTTTCAACACAGCGTGATGGGGTAAATAGTGACCTGTTTTCCGGTCATCATTATCAACAACTTCAATAAATTTACTGTTGAGTTGTTGCTGAATTAATTGATGGTACATATTTAATTTATCTGGCTGTTTTTTCAGCAGCCGTATTAATTGTGACTGTAATTGAGAGGCTGCCATGAAATAATTAACTGGAAGTTTGGGATGATTCAACTTCCATGGCAATCTCACCCAGTATTGTTTGTCTTTATAGACAACTGTATCCAGATATTGCTGGTAAGTCCACATATCATCAGGACTTGGTTGTTCAGGGACAATACCTAAAGTGTCTAGATCCCACAAACGATGTACAGGTGGATCAGACTCAATATCTTCAGATATTCTCTGAACTGTAGGGGTGACTGTTCCAAGCCTAGTCACGCCACTATTGCATTGTTATCTTGTTTGTTGGTTGACGCTGCCCTTTGTTGAAAAGCACCGGTCCAGTAAGCAACTTGCCTCCAGCAGATGACAACAAATTCATTCCGTGTTGTCTGGTGCATCCAGTTATAATTTATAATAATGGTCAGCGCCTATAAGTATACCAACATCTGTGAGCAGTCAGAATTTATTTGTAATCTGCTAGCC
>WNGS01006708.1:12644978-12657167 GCA_020271785.1 Procambarus virginalis | reverse complement strand
CCAAATAACACCTGTTTATCAGTTTGACAACCAAAATGTTAGATCACTTGGTACACATTTTGACGATTTAAATGCATACTCACAGCACTAGGGTACTAAGTATCGTTCATTATTTCTAACAGAAACTTGGCTAAATAAAGACTATACCCAACTCTACAACTTAGCGGTTATAAAGCCATTCATAACTGTAGGCCAAATAAAAAAGGTGGTGGCACAGCTATATATTACCGAGATACATTTATCTGCAACAGTATTATTAGTGACAGAGATGACTACTGTGAATATACTTTTGCTCAGTTTACAATTAAATCCTTAAATCCTCATTGACTATTGGAGCCATCTATAGATTTCCCAATACTAACATAGCTTCTTTCTCAGACAACTAAGTAATCTTATTATAAACAACAATCTCAACAAAAACCACATCATTCTGGGAGGAGACTTTAATATTGACCTGGGTCAACAAAATGCTCTCAAGTTGACTATTTCCTTAACAGCATGAACTCCTGTATGCTAATCCCCACAATCACCAAACCTACCCGAGTCACTCAAACATCAGCCACTACCTTGGACCACATATGGACAAACATAACAGCTCCCCTTGTATCTGGTATAATCTACGACAGAACAACTGACCACTATCCTACCTTTCTCATAGCGAACATGGACATAACACCACCAAAAGCAAGAAATTTCATTTAGGCTACACAGTGAATCAGCTTTGGGCAATCTTACAGATGCATTTCACAATATTAACTGGGATTCTGAATTCAATAATACCCAGGATATAAATTCATTAGCTAACCTCTTCCTCTCCAAAACTCTAAGCCTCTACAACCTTCATTGTCCCCTTCTTACCAAGCAAGTAACTGACAAAAGATTAAACAATCCATGGCTCACAAGCGGCATTCTCAATTCAATCAACAAGAAACATGAATATGAAAAGAAACTTAGGATTGGCCTAGTTTCAAAGGAAGTAGCTAAAAGGTACTCATCAATGCTTACCAGTATCATAAGAAAGGCAAAACTGCATATTATGTGAATAGATTCAATGAAGCAAAAGGCAACATGAAAAGCACTTGGAAAACCATCTCTAGTATCCTAGGAACTAAACAACACTCACATAACCAAATAAAACTCTACAAGGATGGGGATATACCGTCAACTGATTTAGAAATGGCAAATGAATTTAATAGTTTCTTTTCATCGGTTGGTGCTAATCTTGCCAGTAAAATCCCACAGACTCAGACACATATTAACACATATCTCTCAGGCAGCTATCCAAACTCTCTTCTCCTTTCACCAATCAGCCCGGAAGATGTTGTGTCCATCATACACTCTCTAAAAACAAAGGCAGGGAACACCAGTGAAATTCCGTCCATTGTATACAAGAGAGCCTCCCATGCCCTTGCCCCACCCATAGCCCTACTGTTCAACAAATCTATAGAGTGTCACACCTTCCTGATATCCTCAAAAAAGCAAGAGTAACGCCAGTCCATAAAGGAGGCAATCCGGCGGACATAAACAATTATAGACCAATATCAAATCTACCCATTCTATCAAAAATATTTGAAAAAATTATTTACAAACAGCTCTATTCCTACCTCGTAAAATTCGACATACTCAGCCCCTGCCAGTTTGGCTTCAGGTCCCAAAAGAGCACCAACGATGCAATCATTAGTCTCCTTGACGTAATCTACTCAGCACTTGACAAAAATGAGTTTCCGATTGGACTCTTCATTGACCTAAGAAAAGCCTTTGATACTGTTAATCACAACTACCTCTTACTTAAACTCCAGCATTATGGAATCCGAGGCCTTGCCCTTGACTACATCCGATCCTATCTTAGTGACAGACACCAATATGTAACTATCAATGAAACAACTTCTTCCACTCTACCAATTACCGTTGGAGTGCCACAGGGCAGTATCTTAGGACCTCTTCTATTTCTTATATATATAAACGATCTGCCTAATGTCTCTAATATTCTCAAACCTATATTGTTTGCTGACGATACTACTCTTATCTATTCAGACCTCAACCCACATACACTAAATAATGTTGTGAATAATGAATTAAAAAAAGTCCACTTATGGATGTCAACTAACAAACTAACATTAAACATCGAAAAGACTTACTACATCTTATTTGGAAGCAAATCATCAAATGCAATTCAGCTACAGATAGACAACATTAACATCAGTAATAAAAATGATGGCAAGTTTCTTGGCCTATTCCTAGACAAGAGACTCAACTTCAGCACCCACATTCAACACATAACTAAGAAAGTCTCTAAGACAGTTGGTATACTCTCCAAAATCAGATATTATGTTCCTAACTCTGCTCTCCTCTCTCTCTATTATGCTCTAATCTTCCCCTATCTTAATTATGGTATCTGTGCATGGGGGTCTACCACTGCTAACCACCTTAAGCCCATCATCACCCAGCAAAAATCTGCTATCAGAATAATAACTAACTCTGCTTTCAGACAACACTCAGCTCCCTTGTTTAAATCCCTAAACTTGCTAAATATTAACTCCCTCCACACATTCTCTTGTGTCAACTACATCTACAAAACCCTGTTCTTAAATGCAAACCATGCTCTGAAACTCTCTCTGGACAGATGTAATAGGACCCATTATCACCACACCAGAAATAAATATCTCTTTGATATCCCCAGGGTCAAACTTAATCTGTGTAAACACTCTATGCAAATTAAGGGACCTAGTCTATGGAACTCACTCCCTAGTGAATTGAAAAACTGTAAAACTTTTGCCTTATTTAAAAACAAAACCAAAAAGTACTTAATTTCATCTTCTTAGTTTCCTACACTGAGCTTTATTTTTTGCTCTGTATCTAGTGTTACCCAATCTCCTAATTCTTATGTATTTAACCCAAACAACCTTATCATTGTGTTCATTGCTGTCTTCCTTTATGTGCTAGCCATTTGCTGTATTGTGCCTACCAAATTTTGTCAACTACCATTCAAGCTTTCATTGCAATCAATCTTAGCTACCTAAGTGCTTTATTATACTGTACCTACAATTTTCTCTCATCTTTTTTTTTTTTTTCTTTTTTCTTTTCTTGCCATGTAACTGTTATCATTTCTTTTTTATAATTTTTGCTAGTATTTACCTACTAAAAATTTTCTTAGATTAAGGACCTGCCCGAAACGCTGCGCGTACTAGTGGCTTTACAAGATTGTAATTACCATATTATATATTCTCACATTCCCAATGTACCTTCTTGTATATGAATAAATAAATAAATAAATAAATATATCATATTTCTTCATTACTTACGTAATGCTAGGAGGATTTGGGTACATTTGGGTAGATTTGGGTAATTCTACGGACCGGAGAGAGGCGGCCGTCATCCTTCACTGGTGGCAGGACTGGGCGTCCTCAGCATGTCCGGGACGCCGTCAGTACGCTGGAGGACGCTGGAGGTGGTGGACGTGCGCTCTGCCTGTCGTCTGGTGGCGTGTATTGGTGCCTTGTTCTCTCCGGTTGTGTTGCCTCAGCGTTACTACAGTGACTTCATCACGTTAATTATTGTGTTGCGTAGTTGCCGGTACAGAGCACGGAGCACTAATATTGCAGCTTAGCGATATATTGTGGGAGTATGGCAAGCAGCGGCGGAGAGAGTTGCCATCAGCGCCAGGTAAGGCTGCTGCTCAACTCATCTCTACACTTTACTTTAATACAATATTTGCTTTTAGTGAGTATATCCTGTAGTGGTGGACGTCAGTAGGCCTGTGGTGGTGGTAGAGGCCTAGTGTTGAGGTGCGGGCGTAGGCCCAGGTGGAGGAGAACAGCTGACTGCTCATAACGGGACCCACCACATGTTGAGGTCAGCTGGTCTCGCCCCCCGTTATAACGAACTCTCCGTTACCTAGGCCTCTCCTGCCTAGGCCTACCACTGATGACCTTCCCCACCATGCATCCCGAGTTACTGAGTGAACACAAGCATTAGGTCAAGTAAACGTTCCCAAACGTTTCTGCCCCACCGGGTAATTGAATCCCGTCTCGGGATTGAGAGTCGAGACCGTAGACTACTGTGCTAGAGGACACAAACGTGTAGCCCACTGTCATGGTCCATTATGTAGCCCACTGTAATGGTCCATTATGTAGTCCACTGTCGTGGTCCATTATGTAGTCCACTGTCATGGTCCATTATGTAGCCCACTGTCATGGTCCATTATGTAGCCCACTGTCATGGTCCATTATGTAGCCCACTGTAATGGTCCATTATGTAGCCCACTGTCATGGTCCATTATGTAGTCCAGTCATGGTCCATTATGTAGCGCACTGTCATGGTCCATTATGTAGTCCACTGTCATGGTCCATTATGTAGCCCACTGTCATGGTCCATTATGTAGTCCACTGTCATGGTCCATTATGTAGCCCACTGTCATGGTCCATTATGTAGCCCACTGTCATGGTCCATTATGTAGCCCACTGTCATGGTCCATTATGTAGTCCACTGTCATGGTCCATTATGTAGCCCACTGTCATGGTCCATTATGTAGGCCACTGTAATGGTCCATTATGTAGCCCACTGTAATGGTCCTTTATGTAGCCCACTATAATGGTCCATTATGTAGCCCACTGTCATGGTCCATTATGTAGCCCACTGTCATGGTCCATTATGTAGCCCACTGTCATGGTCCATTATGTAGCCCACTGTCATGGTCCATTATGTAGCCCACTGTCATGGTCCATTATGTAGCCCACTGTCATGGTCCATTATGTAGCCCACTGTCATGGTCCATTATGTAGCCCACTGTCATGGTCCATTATGTAGCCCACTGTCATGGTCCATTATGTAGCCCACTGTAATGGTCCATTATGTAGCCCACTGTCATGGTCCATTATGTAGTCCACTGTAATGGTCCATTATGTAGCCCACTGTAATGGTCCATTATGTAGCCCATTGTAATGGTCCATTATGTAGTCCACTGTCATGGTCCATTATGTAGTCCACTGTCATGGTCCATTATGTAGCCCACTGTAATGGTCCATTATGTAGCCCACTGTCATGGTCCATTATGTAGTCCACTGTAATGGTCCATTATGTAGCCCACTGTAATGGTCCATTATGTAGCCCATTGTAATGGTCCATTATGTAGCCCACTGTAATGGTCCATTATGTAGCCCACTGTAATGGTCCATTATGTAGCCCACTGTAATGGTCCATTATGTAGCCCACTGTAATGGTCCAATATGTAGCCCACTGTAATGGTCCATTATGTAGTCTACTGTCGTGGTCCATTATGTAGCCCACTGTCATGGTCCATTATGTAGCCCACTGTCGTGGTCCATTATGTAGTCTACTGTCGTGGTCCATTATGTAGTCCACTGTCATGGTCCATTATGTAGCCCACTGTCGTGGTCCATTATGTAGCCCACTGTCATGGTCCATTATGTAGCCCACTATAATGGTCCATTATGTAGCCCACTGTCATGGTCCATTATGTAGCCCACTGTCATGGTCCATTATGTAGTCCACTGTCGTGGTCCATTATGTAGGCCACTGTCATGGTCCATTATGTAGCCCATTGTCATGGTCCATTATGTAGCCCACTGTAATGGTTCATTATGTAGTCCACTGTCATGGTCCATTATGTAGCCCACTGTCATGGTCCATTATGTAGCCCACTGTCGTGGTCCATTATGTAGTATGCTGTCATGGTCCATTATGTAGCCCACTGTAATGGTCCATTATGTAGCCCACTGTCATGGTCCATTATGTAGCCCACTGTCATGGTCCATTATGTAGCCCACTGTCGTGGTCCATTATGTAGCCCACTGTAATGGTCCATTATGTAGTCTACTGTCATGGTCCATTATGTAGCCCACTGTAATGGTCCATTATGTAGCCCACTGTCATGGTCCATTATGTAGTCTACTGTCATGGTCCATTATGTAGCCCACTGTCATGGTCCATTATGTAGTCTACTGTCATGGTCCATTATGTAGTCCACTGTCATGGTCCATTATGTAGTCCACTGTCATGGTCCATTATGTAGCCCACTGTCATGGTCCATTATGTAGGCCACTGTAATGGTCCATTATGTAGTCTACTGTCGTGGTCCATTATGTAGCCCACTGTCATGGTCCATTATGTAGTCTACTCTCATGGTCCATTATGTAGCCCACTGTCATGGGCCATTATGTAGTCCACTGTCATGGTCCAACCTGTCCTCGCAAATTCGTATAGTCAATATTGACTTATTAAATACGTGCATAGGTGATATACTAAACATAATAGATACCCTTAAAAGCTTCATAGAAACACCGACCTTACCTAACCTTGTTAGTATGTTAAGATAAGCATCTTATTGCTTCGTAATTACAATTATTACTTAACCTATACCTATAATAGGTTAAGTAACAATTGTAATTACGAAGCTATAAGATGCTTATCTTAACATACTAACAAGGTTAGGTAAGGTCGGTGTTTTCTATGAAGCTTTTTAAGGGTATCTATTATGTTTAGTATGTCACCTATGCACGTATTTAATAAGTCAATATTGACTATACGAATTTGCGAGGACGGGTTGCATGGTCCATTATGTAGCCCACTGTAATGGTCCATTATGTAGTCCACTGTCATGGTCCATTATGTAGCCCACTGTCATGGTCCATTATGTAGTCCACTGTCATGGTTCATTATGTAGTCCACTGTCATGGTCCATTATGTAGCCCACTGTCATGGTCCATTATGTAGTCCACTGTCATGGTCCATTATGTAGCCCACTGTCATGGTCCATTATGTAGCCCACTGTCATGGTCCATTATGTAGCCCACTGTCATGGTCCATTATGTAGCCCACTGTCATGGTCTATTATGTAGTCCACTGTCATGGTCCATTATGTAGCCCACTGTCATGGTCCATTATGTAGTCCACTGTCATGGTCCATTATGTAGCCCACTGTCATGGTCCATTATGTAGTCCACTGTAATGGTTCATTATGTAGCCCACTGTCATGGTCCATTATGTAGCCCACTGTCATGGTCCATTATGTAGTCCACTGTAATGGTCCATTATGTAGCCCACTGTAATGGTCCATTATGTAGCCCATTGTAATGGTCCATTATGTAGCCCACTGTAATGGTCCATTATGTAGCCCACTGTAATGGTCCATTATGTAGCCCACTGTAATGGTCCATTATGTAGCCCACTGTAATGGTCCAATATGTAGCCCACTGTAATGGTCCATTATGTAGTCTACTGTCGTGGTCCATTATGTAGCCCACTGTCATGGTCCATTATGTAGCCCACTGTCGTGGTCCATTATGTAGTCTACTGTCGTGGTCCATTATGTAGTCCACTGTCATGGTCCATTATGTAGCCCACTGTCGTGGTCCATTATGTAGCCCACTGTCATGGTCCATTATGTAGCCCACTATAATGGTCCATTATGTAGCCCACTGTCATGGTCCATTATGTAGCCCACTGTCATGGTCCATTATGTAGTCCACTGTCGTGGTCCATTATGTAGGCCACTGTCATGGTCCATTATGTAGCCCATTGTCATGGTCCATTATGTAGCCCACTGTAATGGTTCATTATGTAGTCCACTGTCATGGTCCATTATGTAGCCCACTGTCATGGTCCATTATGTAGCCCACTGTCGTGGTCCATTATGTAGTCTGCTGTCATGGTCCATTATGTAGCCCACTGTAATGGTCCATTATGTAGCCCACTGTCATGGTCCATTATGTAGCCCACTGTCATGGTCCATTATGTAGCCCACTGTCGTGGTCCATTATGTAGCCCACTGTAATGGTCCATTATGTAGTCTACTGTCATGGTCCATTATGTAGCCCACTGTAATGGTCCATTATGTAGCCCACTGTCATGGTCCATTATGTAGTCTACTGTCATGGTCCATTATGTAGCCCACTGTCATGGTCCATTATGTAGTCTACTGTCATGGTCCATTATGTAGTCCACTGTCATGGTCCATTATGTAGTCCACTGTCATGGTCCATTATGTAGCCCACTGTCATGGTCCATTATGTAGGCCACTGTAATGGTCCATTATGTAGTCTACTGTCGTGGTCCATTATGTAGCCCACTGTCATGGTCCATTATGTAGTCTACTGTCATGGTCCATTATGTAGCCCACTGTCATGGGCCATTATGTAGTCCACTGTCATGGTCCAACCTGTCCTCGCAAATTCGTATAGTCAATATTGACTTATTAAATACGTGCATAGGTGATATACTAAACATAATAGATACCCTTAAAAGCTTCATAGAAAACACCGACCTTACCTAACCTTGTTAGTATGTTAAGATAAGCATCTTATTGCTTCGTAATTACAATTATTACTTAACCTATACCTATAATAGGTTAAGTAACAATTGTAATTACGAAGCTATAAGATGCTTATCTTAACATACTAACAAGGTTAGGTAAGGTCGGTGTTTTCTATGAAGCTTTTTAAGGGTATCTATTATGTTTAGTATGTCACCTATGCACGTATTTAATAAGTCAATATTGACTATACGAATTTGCGAGGACGGGTTGCATGGTCCATTATGTAGCCCACTGTAATGGTCCATTATGTAGTCCACTGTCATGGTCCATTATGTAGCCCACTGTCATGGTCCATTATGTAGTCCACTGTCATGGTCCATTATGTAGTCCACTGTCATGGTCCATTATGTAGCCCACTGTCATGGTCCATTATGTAGTCCACTGTCATGGTCCATTATGTAGCCCACTGTCATGGTCCATTATGTAGCCCACTGTCATGGTCCATTATGTAGCCCACTGTCATGGTCCATTATGTAGCCCACTGTCATGGTCTATTATGTAGTCCACTGTCATGGTCCATTATGTAGCCCACTGTCATGGTCCATTATGTAGTCCACTGTCATGGTCCATTATGTAGCCCACTGTCATGGTCCATTATGTAGTCCACTGTAATGGTTCATTATGTAGCCCACTGTCATGGTCCATTATGTAGCCCACTGTCATGGTCCATTATGTAGTCCACTGTCATGGTCCATTATGTAGGCCACTGTCATGGTCCATTATGTAGCCCATTGTCATGGTCCATTATGTAGCCCACTGTAATGGTCCATTACGTAGTCCACTGTCATGGTCCATTATGCAGCCCACTGTCATGGTCCATTATGTAGTCCACTGTCATGGTCCATTATGTAGTCCACTGTCATGGTCCATTATGTAGTCCACTGTCATGGTCCATTATGTAGCCCACTGTCATGGTCCATTATTTAGCCCACTGTCATGGTCCATTATGTAGCCCACTGTCATGGTCCATTATGTAGCCCACTGTCATGGTCCATTATTTAGCCCACTGTCATGGTCCATTATGTAGTCCACTGTCATGGTCCATTATGTAGTCTACTGTCATGGTCCATTATGTAGTCTACTGTCATGGTCCATTATGTAGTCTACTGTCATGGTCCATTATGTAGTCCACTGTCATGGTCCATTATGTAGTCCACTGTCATGGTCCATTATGTAGCCCACTGTCATGGTCCAGTATGTAGTCTACTGTCATGGTCCATTATGTAGTCCACTGTCATGGTCCATTATGTAGTCTACTGTCATGGTCCATTATGTAGTCCACTGTCATGGTCCATTATGTAGCCCACTGTCATGGTCCATTATGTAGTCCACTGTCATGGTCCATTATGTAGCCCATTGTCATGGTCCATTATGTAGTCTGTCATGGTCCATTATGTAGTCCACTGTCATGGTCCATTATGTAGCCCACTGTCATGGTCCATTATGTAGTCTGTCATGGTCCATTATGTAGTCCACTGTCATGGTCCATTATGTAGTCCACTGTCATGGTCCATTATGTAGTCCACTGTCATGGTCCATTATGTAGTCCACTGTCATGGTCCATTATGTAGCCCACTGTCATGGTCCATTATGTAGCCCACTGTCATGGTCCATTATGTAGTCCACTGTCATGGTCCATTATGTAGTCCACTGTCATGGTCCATTATGTAGCCCACTGTCATGGTCCATTATGTAGCCCACTGTCATGGTCCATTATGTAGCCCATTGTCATGGTCCATTATGTAGCTCAGTCATGGTCCATTATGTAGTCCACTGTCATGGTCCATTATGTAGCTCATTGTCATGGTCCATTATGTAGCCCATTGTCATGGTCCATTATGTAGTCTACTGTCATGGTCCATTATGTAGCCCACTGTCATGGTCCATTATGTAGCCCACTGTCATGGTACATTATGTAGCCCACTGTAATGGTCCATTATGTAGTCCACTGTCATGGTCCATTATGTAGCCCATTGTAATGGTCCATTATGTAGCCCACTGTCATGGTCCATTATGTAGCCCACTGTCATGGTCCATTATGTAGTCCACTGTCGTGGTCCATTATGTAGCCCACTGTCGTGGTCCATTATGTAGCCCACTGTCATGGTCCATTAAGTAGCCCACTGCCGTGGTCCATTATGTAGCCCACTGTAATGGTCCATTATGTAGCCCACTGTCATGGTCCATTATGTAGCCCACTGTTGTGGTCCATTATGTAGCCCACTGTAATGGTCCATTATGTAGCCCACTGTCGTGGTCCATTATGTAGCCCACAGTAATGGTCCATTATGTAGCCCACTGTAATGGTCCATTATGTAGCCCACTGTCATGGTCCATTATGTAGGCCACTGTAATGGTCCATTATGTAGCCCACTGTAATGGTCCATTATGTAGTCTACTGTAATGGTCCATTATGTAGCCCACTGTCATGGTACATTATGTAGCCCACTGTAATGGTCCATTATGTAGTCCACTGTCATGGTCCATTATGTAGCCCATTGTAATGGTCCATTATGTAGCCCACTGTCATGGTTCATTATGTAGCCCACTGTCATGGTCCATTATGTAGTCCACTGTCGTGGTCCATTATGTAGCCCACTGTCGTGGTCCATTATGTAGCCCACTGTCATGGTCCATTATGTAGCCCACTGCCGTGGTCCATTATGTAGCCCACTGTAATGGTCCATTATGTAGCCCACTGTCATGGTCCATTATGTAGCCCACTGTTGTGGCCCATTATGTAGCCCACTGTAATGGTCCATTATGTAGCCCACTGTCGTGGTCCATTATGTTGCCCACAGTAATGGTCCATTATGTAGCCCACTGTAATGGTCCATTATGTAGCCCACTGTCATGGTCCATTATGTAGGCCACTGTAATGGTCCATTATGTAGCCCACTGTAATGGTCCAATATGTAGTCTACTGTAATGGTCCATTATGTAGTCCACTGTCATGGTCCATTATGTAGCCCACTGTAATGGTTCATTATGTGGCCCACAGCTTGGGTTCATTGTCTATCCATCCATTGTATTCAACTATATATTCATCTGTTGATCCATCTGTCTATTCATCAACCTATTTATCCATGTATATATCCATCTATCTACCCATCCATCTTTCTATCTATCCATCTGTCCATCGAACCACACCTCTGTCCATCCATGTTCCTGTCCATCTTTCCATCCATATCTCTCCAGCCATTCATATATATATATATATATATATATATATATATATATATATATATATATATATATATATATATATATATATATATATATGCGGAAAATCCACAGAGAAAAATGAAAGGAGGTAACGTTTCGACTCGTTAAAGCCTTTGTCAAACCAGACTGACCACTGTCATTGGTCAGTCTGGTTTGACAAAGGCTTTAACGAGTCGAAACGTTACCTCCTTTCATTTTTCTCTGTGGATTTTCCGCATAAAATGATCAGTGTTTTGTGATCGTCAATTGCATATATATATATATATATATATATATATATATATATATATATATATATATATATATATATATATATATTATATATATATATATATATATATATGTCGTACCTAGTAGCCAGAATGCACTTCTCAGCCTATTATGCAAGGCCCGATTTGCCTAATAAGCCAAGTTTTCGTGAATTAATTATTTTCGACTACCTAACCTCCCTAACCTAACCTAACCTAACTTTTTCGGCTACCTAACCTAACCTATAAAGATAGGTTAGGTTAGGTTAGGTAGGGTTGGTTAGGTTCATTCATATATCTACGTTAATTTCAACTCCAATAAAAAAATTTGACCTCATACATAATGAAATGGGTAGGTTATCATTTCATAAGAAAAAAATTAGA
>WNGS01006708.1:12599284-12617827 GCA_020271785.1 Procambarus virginalis | reverse complement strand
TCCCTCTGACAACTGAACCTCACCGACAGTTTAATATACTGCACCCTTAATCGTCAGGAGAAATTATCTACCTCCTTAGGCGGCTAAGTATTCTCACTATGTGATGGAATCGGTAGATCTCTGAGACTACATAAGGCGTTGACCTGCACCTGGATCCTGATGTCCGTATTGTTGGAGAGAGTGGAGCACCTCGCCACGGAGTGGAGGTCAGGCTGGCCACACACACCACCACACCTCGTCCACGGGCTGGGAGTGAGAAGAGTACTGCTTTGCCCACCTGCCACAGGCAACGGTAGCCACCTGCCACAGGTAACGGTAGCCACCTGCCACAGGTAACGGTAGCCACCTGCCACAGGTAACGGTAGCCACCTGCCACAGGTAACGGTAGCCACCTGCCACAGGTAACGGTAGCCACCTGCCACAGGTAACGGTAGCCACCTGCCACAGGTAACGGTAGCCACCTGCCACAGGTAACGGTAGCCACCTGCCACAGGTAACGGTAGCCACCTACCACAGGTAACGGTAGCCACCTGCCACAGGTAACGGTAGCCACCTGCCACAGGTAACGGTAGCCACCTACCACAGGTAACAGTAGCCACCTGCCACAGGTAACAGTAGCCACCTGCCACAGGTAACGGTAGCCACCTGCCACAGGTAACGGTAGCCACCTGCCACAGGTAACGGTAGCCACCTACCACAGGTAACAGTAGCCACCTGCCACAGGTAACGGTAGCCACCTGCCACAGGTAACGGTAGCCACCCGCCACAGGTAACGGTAGCCACCTGCCACAGGTAACGGTAGCCGCCTGCCACAGGTAACGGTAGCCACCTGCCACAGGTAACGGTAGCCACCTGCCACAGGTAACGGTAGCCACTTGCCACAGATAACGGTAGCCACCTGCCACAGGTAACGGTAGCCACCTGCCACAGGTAACGGTAGCCACCTGCCACAGGTAACGGTAGCCACCTGCCACAGGTAACGGTAGCCACTTGCCACAGGTAACGGTAGCCACCTGCCACAGGTAGCTGTGTTGTGTGGGGTATCAGCCTGTTGTTTAACCTGCCGCAGGAAGTGTGTGTGGAAGTATTGTTCCTATACAACCTACCTATTGGTGCAGGCCGTCTTGTACACGGTTGGACAGATCCGTCAGCGTAGACAGTACTCGCCAGATCTGACAGTTTGGACGGAGGAGGAAATTGTTTCCAGTGTGTGACAGCTTTGACGAGAAAATGATTCTCATTACCTCTCTTGTTGACAGGTGTGAATGATGTGTGTGTATGATGCATGTGTATGATGTGTGATGTGTATGATGCTTCCATGATGTGGGCATTTAAATACAATGCTCAGTATGATGAGATTGTAGGCATTTTGTCCTGCTTTTCATCATACAAGTAAAGAGTATGCTAGCTCCAGTCAATAGAAGGTTCAGGGCATTCATAGGCATAGGTAAACACAGAACTCTATGGAGTCTGCAACGAACATTTCAAAAACTTTTCTCGATGCGATTAAATGAAAATTGTGGAAGAGAACTAGCCAGGAAGGTGCGAGAAGAAACAGAAATACAAGCAAGAAATTACCACCTGACCTCATTTGACCTAATTTGACCTCATTGACCCCGCCTGACCCGCTCCTAAGTACTAGTGCCGCAGGAGAGTATTTTAAACTCCTGCTGCTCAAGTGCTTATCAACGGGGGGTACACGCTGCTCAAGTGCTCACGTGCTCAAGTGCTCAGAGCTCACACCCAGGGAAGCCTTCTCCAAGAGGTCAGCCCAGATGACCTCTGCATCATCTTGCAAAGTTAATAAGAAAAATCCTGAGCTTGTCTTAGATATTTCATGATAATCTTGTCAAACATTGTAATGGAGTTAGACTCCCAGATTTTATGTGTAAACATCAAGGGATCTACCCATTTCTGCCAGGTCAGAGTTCAACCACCCGCAAGGGGAGTGTTGGTTGTGTAAACAGTCGGGTGAGAAAAGTGTTCCTTTCCCTCTACCCCATAATTAATAATTCAACAGATTTACCGGGACGCCGGTAAGTACAACAAGCTTAGCTTACCACTCATGGGCACATGTCTGACATTCAACCTCCCCCCCCTCCCTCCCTCCTCGTTATTTTCCCACGCCTCCCTAACCTAACCTTCCACACACTTCACCCGGTCTTCTAGGTCTGGTGTTGCCATGTTCTGCTACTGTTGGAAAACCCGACACCATTTAATAATATTAAATACAATATGCAAATAATATTGCTGCTGTTGTATACACAAGTTAACCCATAGAAAATGTAGCTTGTAGTGGAATTTTCCATCAATAGAAAATGGGATATCATTGCCACATAGCGCTTATAAATTCACCAGCTATTCTGTTGGGAATTATTCTTAAATACCGTAGTCTTTGGACTTATTACATCATAAATATATCTCATTTGAATTAACTTAATTATCAGTATCAAAATAGAGTAAATGTGACCCTTCTATCACTTACTGACATCTGGACAATGAGAGCCAGGAGCGTCAGTGGTGAGGGAGGTCAGCCATTGTTAAAGCAATGGTCGTTGGAGCAAATTCCACTCCTATAATTTTCTTGGACGAAGTGTAATGGAGATCAAATTAGTGTTCTACCATCATCAACACGCTGTCAACAACCACAAGGGAAGTGTCTTTCCGAAATCTTATCCAAGTCATTATTGGCCAGTAATGTTAGGTAGATATGATTAATTCCGGTTAGGACGCGAATGAACGACTCAACCCAGGTAATTAAGTCCTTGGTCCTTATCTAATAATATATAAATGTTTCATCTGATATAGCTGTCATATATTAGGATTCCGGCTTTACAGCTAGTGCCCTTTGACAGGAACAAGAAGAGGAAGCAAGAATTAATCTTGGTACATCAGTTACTATGAGTGATGCCTCTCACGAGGATAATTTGGTGTCTACATCCTAGTTATACCTGGAGGACTAAGCCTGCTATACAATAAGATAAGGAACCTCCTCAATTAATATATTAATATATGTAGTTTAATACTGTAGTTTGATTGGCTGCATATATATAAATTAATATAAACCCCCCTAATGTGTAAGGATCGATTGTGAGATTATTGCACAAATACACTCCGTTAAAAATCATACAAATTGCTATCGAAATATATAAATTAGCGTAAATATAAATTCTATATAAATTCATATAAATTAAATAAATATAAATCTCACAGGTGGGTTCCCACAGCCACCGTGCCTACACCACTAAGCATACACACCTGTACAACTCTACGCTCCAAATACACACACTTTCAACACTCACCTTTACTTCCACTTCAACATAAACAAACCTGCACACATGCTACACACCTGCTACACATGCTCACCCTCTCCTTACACCCCCCCCCCATTCACCATATGGAGACGTTGAACGCCCTGGGAGTCGTAGATCATGCGCGAGTGGGACGCCTCTCACCCCATGACACGGGACCCCGGCACTGGGACACCTCTCACCCCATGACACGGGACCCCGGCACTGGGACACCTCTCACCCCATGACACGGGACCCCGGCACTGGGACACTCTCACCCCATGACACGGGACCCCGGCACTGGGACACCTCTCACCCCCATGACACGGGACCCGGCACTGGGACACCTCTCACCCCATGACACGGGACCCGGCACTGGGACACCTCTCACCCCATGACACGAGACCCCGGCACTGGGACACCTCTCACCCCATGACACGGGACCCCGGCACTGGGACACCTCTCACCCCATGACACGGGACCCCGGCACTGGGACACCTCTCACCCCATGACACGGGACCCCGGCACTGGGACACCTCTCACCCCATGACACGGGACCCCGGCACTGGGACACCTCTCACCCCATGACACGGGACCCCGGCACTGGGACACCTCTCACCCCATGACACGGGACCCCGGCACTGGGACACCTCTCACCCATGACACGGGACCCCGGCACTGGGACACCTCTCACCCCATGACACGGGACCCCGGCACTGGGACACCTCTCACCCCATGACACGGGACCCCGGCACTCACCTGCCACAGGTGTCATGCACGGCCTCCGTCTCCATTTCCTCTACTTGTGTGTGTGTGTGGGGTACACGGTGTGTGTATTCACCTAGTTGTGTTTGCGGGGGTTGAGCTTTGCTCTTTCGGCTCTCAACTGTTTACTAACTACTTTTTTTTCCACACCACACACACATACTCCAGGAAGAAGCCCGTGACAGCTGACTAACTCCCAGGTACCTATTTACTGCTAGGTAACAGTGGCATTCACGGTGAAAGAAACTTTGCCCATTTGTTTCTGCCTGGTGCGGGAATTGAACCCGCGCCAAAGAATTACGAGACCTGAGCGCTATCCACCAGGCTACCAGGCCCCTTCTCCCCCTGTGTGGGTGTGCGTGGTGTGTGTGGGTGACCGTGATGTGTGTTTGTGGATGCGTGGTGTGTGTGGTGTGTGAGTGGGGAAAGGTGCGTTGTGTGGGGGGGGGGTGCGTGGCGTGCGTGTGGAGGCGTGTTGCGGGTGGTGGCGTGTGACACACCATCCCAGGTGACACGAGACGGGGAGCGTGAGTGAGTGAGTGAGTGAGTGAGTGAGTGAGTGAGTGAGTGAGTCAGAGTGAGGCGCCGGCTGGGCCACACTCACCACACAATCAATGACTCAGTTGGCACCAAAACACACTCATCCATACACCAAACACAACACAACACACACTCACCCAGGAGCCCACCATAGTTGATCAAACACCCATGTCTGCTGACTGTACAGCGTCTGCTGACGACGGTACAGCGTCTGCTGACGACGGAACAGCGTCTGCTGACGACGGAACAGCGTCTGCGGGCAGACCACGGCCGACGAGGCGTGGCGGAGGCCGCAGAGTAGTGCTGTGTGTAGGAGAGGTCGAGCGGGTGTCGCTTCAGGACGTCTACACTCTGCCACGGAGGGCGCTGACACAAGCTCTGGTGTATTGACACCCACCTACACCATGTCCCAGGTGAGTGTAAGCTGGGTGTATGGCAGCAACACGCACCTACACCCTGTCACAGGTGGGTGTATCCCCGCCTCCCATAAAGGTCAAGCAACATAGGTTTCTCGCCCCAAACTCCTCTGCTATATTTGACTTCTTTATAGGAATATCTTATACCCGGTGTTATACCGGGTATAGCAACACCGGGTATAGCACCAGGTTGGACTGAAAGCCCTAGTGTGGTCTGATCTATGCTCACTCCATTGATATAACCTTAAAATTAATCCGAGCCGGTCGGCCGAGCGGACAGCACGCTGGACTTGTGATCCTGTGGTCCTGGGTTCGATCCCAGGCGCCGGCGAGAAACAATGGGCAGAGTTTCTTTCACCCTATGCCCCTGTTACCTAGCAGTAAAATAGGTACCTGGGTGTTAGTCAGCTGTCACGGGCTGCTTCCTGGGGGTGGAGGCCTGGTCGAGGACCGGGCCGCGGGGACACTAAAGCCCCGAAATCATCTCAAGATAACCTCAAGATAACCTCCTATTGATATCTTCTGTCATGTTAAGGACTCTAATCCCTTTCTCTTACCTTCTAGGAATTACCTCCCAGAAGGTAATATATATTCCTTAATGTATATTTAATTATATAAACATTAATTAAATTTAAATAAACTTGGTGGGAAAATTCCCCACAGAAACTCTGCCGGTCTGTTTCTGTCACGGCCGGGAGTCGAACCAAGACCCTTAGGAATACAAACCCAGGGCGCTATCCACTCAGCCTCAAGGCCCCCCTGAACATCCCCCCGCGGGTGTGTGAGTGCGTGTGTGAGTGCGTGTGTGAGTGCGTGTGTGCACGTGCGTGTGTGAGTGCGTGTGTGCACGTGCGTGTGTGAGTGCGTGTGTGAGTGCGTGTGTGAGTGCGTGTGTGCACGTGCGTGTGTGAGTGCGTGTGTGAGTGCGTGTGTGCACGTGCGTGTGTGAGTGCGTGTGTGAGTGCGTGTGTGCACGTGCGTGTGTGCACGTGCGTGCCTGACATGAGCGTGCGACAGGAACAACATCACGCACCTAAAATGACCTTGAAAATGACCATGAATATCATCAGCTGTGTAGTGTATACATGGTGGGTCCAGCTGTGTAGTGTATACATGGTGAGTCCAGCTGTGTAGTGTATACATGGTGGGTCCAGTTGTGTAGTGTATACATGGTGGGTCCAGTTGTGTAGTGTATACATGGTGGGTCCAGTTGTGTAGTGTATACATGGTGGGTCCAGCTGTGTGGTGTATACATGGTGGGTCCAGCTGTGTAGTGTATACATGGTGGGTCCAGCTGTGTGGTGTATACAAGGTGGTCCAGCTGTGTAGTGTATACATGGTGGGTCCAGCTGTGTAGTGTATACATGGTGGGTCCAGCTGTGTAGTGTATACATGGTGGTCCAGCTGTGTAGTGTATACATGGTGGGTCCAGCTGTGTGGTGTATACATGGTGGGTCCAGCTGTGTGGTGTATACATGGTGGTCCAGCTGTGTAGTGTATACATGATGGTCCAGCTGTGTAGTGTATACATGGTGGTCCAGCTGTGTAGTGTATACATGGTGGTCCAGCTGTGTAGTGTATACATGGTGGTCCAGCTGTGTGGTGTATACATGGTGGTCCAGCTGTGTAGTGTATACATGGTGGGTCCAGCTGTGTAGTGTATACATGGTGGGTCCAGCTGTGTGACATACACACGTCTGGACCAGCAGTGAGACATACACACGTCTGGACCAGCAGTGGGACATACACACGGCTGGACCAGCAGTGTTGACATACACACGGCTGGACCAGCAGTGGGACATACACACGGCTGGACCAGCAGTGGGACATACACACGGCTGGACCAGCAGTGTTGACATACACAAGGCTGGACCAGCAGTGTTGACATACACAAGACTGGACCAGCAGTGGGACATACACAAGACTGGACCAGCAGTGTTGACATACACAAGGCTGGACCAGCAGTGTTGACATACACAAGACTGGACCAGCAGTGGGACATACACACGGCTGGACCAGCAGTGGGACATACACACGGCTGGACCAGCAGTGTTGACATACACAAGACTGGACCAGCAGTGGGACATACACACGGCTGGACCAGCAGTGTTGACATACACAAGACTGGACCAGCAGTGGGACATACACACGGCTGGACCAACAGTGGGACATACACAAGGCTGGACCAGCAGTGGGACATACACACGGCTGGACCAGCAGTGGGACATACACACGTCTGGACCAGCAGTGTTGACATACACAAGACTGGACCAGCAGTGGGACATACACACGGCTGGACCAGCAGTGGGACATACACAAGGCTGGACCAACAGTGGGACATACACAAGGCTGGACCAGCAGTGGGACATACACACGGCTGGACCAACAGTGGGACATACACACGGCTGGACCAACAGTGTTGACATACACAGGTCTGGACCAGCAGTGGGACATACACACGGCTGGACCAACAGTGGGACATACACAAGGCTGGACCAACAGTGGGACATACACAAGACTGGACCAGCAGTGTTGACATACACACGGCTGGGCCAGCAGTGGGACATACACAAGACTGGACCAACAGTGGGACATACACAAGGCTGGACCAGCAGTGGGACATACACAAGTCTGGACCAGCAGTGGGACATACACACGGCTGGGCCAGCAGTGTTGACATACACACGGCTGGGCCAGCAGTGGGACATACACACGGCTGGACCAACAGTGTTGACATACACACGGCTGGACCAGCAGTGTTGACATACACACGGCTGGACCAGCAGTGTTGACATACACACGGCTGGACCAGCAGTGTTGACATACACACGGCTGGACCAGCAGTGTTGACATACACAGGTCTGGACCAGCAGTGGGACATACACACGGCTGGACCAACAGTGGGACATACACACGGCTGGACCAACAGTGTTGACATACACAGGTCTGGACCAGCAGTGGGACATACACACGGCTGGACCAACAGTGGGACATACACACGGCTGGACCAACAGTGGGACATACACACGGCTGGACCAACAGTGGGACATACACACGGCTGGACCAGCAGTGGGACATACACAAGGCTGGACCAACAGTGGGACATACACAAGGCTGGACCAACAGTGGGACATACACACGGCTGGACCAGCAGTGGGACATACACAAGGCTGGACCAACAGTGGGACATACACAAGGCTGGACCAACAGTGGGACATACACACGGCTGGACCAGCAGAGGGACACACGTACAAGACTGGACCAGCAGTGGGACATACACAAGGCTGGACCAGCAGAGGGACACACGTACAAGACTGGACCAGCAGTGGGACATACACAGGTCTGGACCAGCAGTGTTGACATACACAAGGCTGGACCAGCAGAGGGACATACACTGGTCTGGACCAGCAGTGGGACATACACACGGCTGGACCAGCAGTGGGACATACACAAGGCTGGACCAGCAGAGGGACACACGTACAAGACTGGACCAGCAGAGGGACACACACAAGACTGGACCAGCAGTGGGACATACACAGGTCTGGACCAGCAGAGGGACACACGTACAAGACTGGACCAGCAGTGGGACATACACAGGTCTGGACTAACACTTGCCTGGGTGTGGCAGCGATGGTCGGCCAACGTGGAGGAGACCGTGACCTGCGGTGTGTGCTCTGAGGTGTACCAGGCGGAGGTGCGGGAGCCGCTCATCCTTCCCTGCGGTCACACCTTCTGCGGCGTGTGTCTGGCCAGCGTGGAGGCCGCCGCAGCCGCCGGCGGGGGCCTGGCCTGCCCGTCCTGCAGGAGCCCACACCTGACCCTCACCACGCCTCAACTTCCCGTCAACTTCGCTGTACTCGAGCTCTCGGGACAAGCCGCCGACTTTCAGGTATTTTCAGACCCGTTTTTTTAATTTAATTCAAGATTTTATGTTTAAAAAAAATGATTTACAGCGCATATATGTACACTATTTAATTCCTTATTATATAGTATATTATATAGCGAGACTTGCTGAATATACATACATATACAACCCGTCCTCGTAATAGAACGTCGCATTTTGACGTAAGGGTAAAAATCATCGTAGTGGCTTGCGAAATTGACATGCTGTCCCGTTTTCTGTTTTGGGTCCTCTGGTAGGTTAGGACACGGGCACTCTGGATACCGGTCGTATAGTGCGTGTCATCTTCGAGTGCGGCGGGGGAGGGGGGTTCAGGGTTCGCACGAGTGCAGGGTTCAGAGTTCTGCTTTTATGTTTATGGTCCGTGTCGTGCTGGCCATGAGCGTTCTCTGGTGAGCTGCGGTGTAGAGCAGCAGAGCGCCGTCTGTTGTCTGGAGAGCCAGGAGGGTGTTGGCGCTCTTCTGGCTTGTAGGTTCATGGTAGGATATTGTGGGTGGTGGCTGGCGGTCCTGGCCGCGGGGAGTCTCGCTCCTCAACCTTCTGTGGCTGATCAGTCCATATGGATGTTGGCGGCGGCAGGTTTGTTGTTGGCAGGCTTGTTGACGGTGGCAGGCTTGTTGACGGTGGCAGGCTTGTTGACGGTGGCAGGCTTGTTGACGGTGGCAGGCTTGTTGACGGTGGCAGGCTTGTTGACGGTGGCAGGCTTGTTGACGGTGGCAGGCTTGTTGACGGTGGCAGGCTTGTTGACGGTGGCAGGCTTGTTGACGGTGGCAGGCTCGTGACGGTGGCAGGCTCGTTGACGGCGGCAGGCTTGTTGACGGTGGCAGGCTCGTTGACGGTGGCAGGCTCGTTGACGGTGGCAGGCTCGTTGACGGTGGCAGGCTCGTTGACGGCGACAGGCTTGTTGCAGGCAGGCTCGGGAACTGCTCAGGATCTAAGTCCTGCAATTTCCGTGGCGTAGTGGTAGGACGCTCGCCTGACGTTTCGCGAGCGCTTTGTCCTCGGTTCGTATCCTGGCCGGGGAGGATTTACTGGGCGCAAATCCTTAACTGTAGCCTCTGTTTACCCAACAGTAAAATGTGTACTTGGATGTTAAACAATTTGTCAGGTCAAATTCCGGGAAATATTAGGATTAAGGACCTGCCCGAAACGCTCCGCGTGCAAGTGGCTGTACAAGAATGTAAGAACTCTNTGCTTCAGATATCACCGCTCTTAGCAGAGTTCTTCCTTCTGGTGTGGGGTTTCTCTCAGATGTTTTCTGAAGATGTTGACCTTGTGGTTCTGTTCTTTAACTTCATTACTATAGAACCAATAGTTCTTTCGTGTTGTGTTTCCTGTGATAATGATTGGAATAGCTTTGTTTGCAGCAGCTGCAATGGCTTCCTGCAGATTGGTCTCGTGTATGTTCAAGTCCTCAGGTGGCGTGTATGTTGCAAACCAGTTTTCAAGTTCTTCTTGGTATATATTCCAATTGGCCTTCTAAAATTCCACCTAGGTTGTGCAGGTGGTGTAGGAGGTCGTTCTATGTTTAGTGTTGTGACAGTAGCATAGTGGTCACTGGTGATCACCGGGTCTACTTCCCACTTCGCCCGATGCTTGAGTGCTGTTGAGATTAATGTAAGATCAAGGGACCCTCCTAGAATGTGAGTGGGTTCCCAGTGTTAAGAAGTGTAATTTCAGGTACTTCTCGCAGAGCAGCAGCTAAATGGCGCCCATCAGCATTGGCTGGCCCAGTCGCACCTAACTCTCGATGATGAGCATTAAAATCCCAGCAATAATTACATTTTCCTGCGTGGCCAAGGCAAGCGCTGCCTCTGCTTCTAGTTTACGTCTAGGGGGCTTGTAAACGTTGTATATGAGGAGCTCAATATTAGCCATATCCACTGTTACTGCTAATACCTCTACTCCATCCCCACATGAAACTGGGTCTATTTCTTGCTGGGTATGGTGTTCCTGACTAGGGTCATTAAGCCTCTTTGTCTCCCCTGCTCATACGGCATAACATAGTGCTGATATCCAGCTAATCTGAAGATTTCGTGGCTGGGAAAAAGAGTTTCTTCCAAAACGATTATATCTGCTTTCGTGCTGATTGCAGCCTCCTGAAGTGTGTGGTTTTTATTTCCAAGACCTTGTGTGTTCCACTGCAGTATTCGTAATGGCCAGACGACGGTTTCGGTTGGTGTTGCCTGTTCTACCAGAACTCCTCTTCGGGATCGACCTCTATATTCTCCACCTCGCAAGTCGTGTCGCTGCAAATCGGACTGCATTGATTGTTCGTGGTCATCCCCGGCGTTGTTGGAATCTGTACATAACTGTGGTCCATCACTTTGTTGTTGGTATTGCTGCATGTCGGACTGCATTGATTGGTCGTGGCCATTTCTTGTGTTGTCGGAACCTGTGCATCGCTGTCATCCAGTGTTTCATTGTTGATATTGCATATAGGGCTACATTAATTGTTCATGCCTGCCTCTTGTGTTGCTGGAACCTGTGCAACGTATCTCTGACGCCTGAAGCAGCACAGGGGTTCCGGGACGTATGGTCTCTGTCGGTATGTTCCCCAATTTCCAAGACTGAATGTTTCTGGCACACATCCTATGGATGTCACCAGAACCTGACGTGTCGCTGCCTTGTCCACTTTTGTGCGGCATCGTTGCGCATTCAGGATTTGCCTGTGTTCTAGTACTGGATCCAGGGAAAAGTCGATTGGGTATCCCTAAAGCACGACTCCTCGTGTGGGTCTTCCTGAAGGGTCCAGCTTTTCAAGCATACAAGTTTCCCTTGCAGGACTCTTACTTTTTCTAAGTAATTTGCAGTCTGTTGGTCTCGTGGTGTCATTATGCTTCTCCTTTCAGGCTGACTGTGATGGAAACTTTGAGCTCTGCTTGTTCTTTTTCCATTGTTGTTACTACCCCATATGCTGTAGGAAATGCTGACCCAGGGACGGTGTGGCTCCTCCACACCGTCCCTGGCTCCTCCACACCGTCCCTGGCTCCTCCACACCGTCCCTAGCTCCACACCGTCCCTGGCTCCTCCACACCGTCCCTAGCTCCTCCACACACCGTCCCTAGCTCCTCCACACCGTCCCTGGCTCCTCCACACACCGTCCCTAGCTCCTCCACACCGTCCCTGGCTCCTCCACACCGTCCCTGGCTCCTCCACACACCGTCCCTGGCTCCTCCACACACCGTCCCTGGCTCCTCCACACACCGTCCCTGGCTCCACACACCGTCCCTGGCTCCTCCACACCGTCCCTGGCTCCTCCACACACCGTCCCTAGCTCCTCCACACCGTCCCTGGCTCCTCCACACCGTCCCTGGCTCCTCCACACCGTCCCTGGCTCCTCCACACACCGTCCCTAGCTCCTCCACACCGTCCCTAGCTCCTCCACACCGTCCCTGGCTCCTCCACACCGTCCCTGGCTCCTCCCACCGTCCCTGGCTCCTCCACACCGTCCCTGGCTCCTCCACACACCGTCCCTGGCTCCTCCACACCGTCCCTGGCTCCACACCGTCCCTGGCTCCTCCACACACCGTCCCTGGCTCCTCCACACCGTCCCTGGCTCCTCCACACCGTCCCTGGCTCCTCCACACCGTCCCTGGCTCCTCCACACCGTCCCTGGCTCCTCCACACCGTCCCTGGCTCCTCCACACCGTCCCTAGCTCCTCCACACCGTCCCTAGCTCCTCCACACACCGTCCCTGGCTCCTCCACACACCGTCCCTGGCTCCTCCACACCGTCCTGGCTCCTCCACACCGTCCCTGGCTCCTCCACACCGTCCCTAGCTCCTCCACACACCGTCCCTGGCTCCTCCACACCGTCGCTGGCTCCTCAACACCGTCCCTAGCTCCTCCACACCGTCCCTAGCTCCTCCACACCGCCCCTGGCTCCTCCACACACCGTCCCTGGCTCCTCCACGCCGTCCCTGGCTCCTCCACACCGTCCCTGGCTCCTCCACACCGTCTCTGGCTCCTCCACACCGTCCCTAGCTCCTCCACACCGTCCCTAGCTCCTCCACACCGTCCCTAGCTCCTCCACACCGTCCCTGGCTCCTCCACACCGTCCCTGGCTCCTCCACACCGTCCCTGGCTCCTCCAAACCGTCCCTGGCTCCTCCACACACCGTCCCTAGCTCCTCCACACCGTCCCTAGCTCCTCCACACCGTCCCTAGCTCCTCCACACCGTCCCTGGCTCCTCCACACCGTCCCTGGCTCCTCCACACCGTCCCTGGCTCCTCCAAACCGTCCCTGGCTCCTCCACACACCGTCCCTGGCTCCTCCACACACCGTCCCTGGCTCCTCCACACCGTCCCTGGCTCCTCCACACCGTCCCTAGCTCCTCAACACCGTCCTTAGCTCCTCCACACCGTCCCTGGCTCCTCCACACCGTCCCTAGCTCCTCCAAACCGTCCCTGGCTCCTCAACACCGTCCTTTGCTCCTCCACACCGTCGCTGCTTGACTTAAACAGAGTAAAAAACTTAATCAATTGTAAAGTTCCTTAAGTGATGACACCAGACTGTTGGTCCACGCGCCCACCTGCCCCACCCACCGGGCCACACCATGGACCAGACGAGGGGCGGGGCCACACCATGGTCCACACAAGGAGCGGGGGCCACACCATGGTCCACACAAGGAGTGTCATGATATTCACTACCCCCAGAAGACCTCGCCTCCCACGCCTGCTTTATCATGGGAGATGTTTAACACCGTTCATATGGGACAGTCAAGAGTCACTCACTCCACACCTAGCATAGTGCCTAGTGGGAACACCTAGTTGTAGGGTACCTATACACGACTGTAGAGTACCTATACAGGACTGCAGAGTACCTATACAGGACTGTAGGGTACCTATACAGGACTGTAGGGTACCTATACAGGACTGTAGGGTACCTATACAGGACTGTAGGGTACCTATACAGGACAGTAGGGTACCTATACAGGACTGTAGGGTACCTATACAGGACTGTAGGGTACCTATACAGGACTGTAGGGTACCTATACAGGACTGTAGGGTACCTATACACGACTGTAGGGTACCTATACAGGACTGTAGAGTACCTATACAGGACTGTAGAGTACCTATACAGGGCTGTAGAGTACCTATACAGGACTGTAGAGTACCTATACAGGACTGTAGAGTACCTATACAGGACTGTAGAGTACCTATACAGGACTGTAGAGTACCTATACAGGACTGTAGAGTACCTATACAGGACTGTAGAGTACCTATACAGGACTGTAGAGTACCTATACAGGACTGTAGAGTACCTATACAGGACTGTAGAGTACCTATACAGGACTGTAGAGTACCTATACAGGACTGTAGAGTACCTATACAGGACTGTAGAGTACCTATACAGGACTGTAGGGTACCTATACAGGACTGTAGGGTACCTATACAGGACTGTAGAATACCTATACAGGACTGTAGAGTACCTATACAGGACTGTAGAGTACCTATACAGGACTGTAGAGTACCTATACAGGACTGTAGGGTACCTATACAGGACTGTAGAGTACCTATACAGGACTGTAGGGTACCTATACAGGACTGTAGGGTACCTATACAGGACTGTAGGGTACCTATACAGGACTGCAGAGTACCTATACAGGACTGTAGGGTACCTATACAGGACTGTAGGGTACCTATACAGGACTGCAGAGTACCTATACAGGACTGTAGGGTACCTATACAGGACTGCAGAGTACCTATACAGGACTGTAGAGTACCTATACAGGACTGTAGAGTACCTATACAGGACTGTAGAGTACCTATACAGGGCTGTAGAGTACCTATACAGGACTGTAGAGTACCTGTACAGGGCTGTAGAGTACCTATACAGGACTGTAGAGTACCTATACAGGACTGTAGAGTACCTATACAGGACTGTAGAGTACCTATACAGGACTGTAGAGTACCTATACAGGACTGTAGAGTACCTATACAGGACTGCAGAGTACCTATACAGGACTGCAGAGTACCTATACAGGACTGTAGAGTACCTATACAGCTCTGTAAACTATTGAATTGCACTGAAAACTACTGTATTGTACCATTAACTACTGTATTGCACCATTAACTACTGTATTGCACCATTAACTACTGTATTACACCATTAACTACTGTATTACACCATTAACTACTGTATTGCACTATAAAATACCTGAATAGGGCTTATACAAGGTTACTTATATAAGGTTACATAGTGTGTTGGGATCGAACTGTCGTTTCAGTAAACCCAACACATTTAAATAAGTTTGGTTCTCTAATTTTGCTTTAGCTTGTATTTACTTGAAGGAAACGTAAAGTGGTGTCCTCTGGCTTAGTCACAGATGTGGTCCTCCTCAGCGTGACCCAGGGTCAGGTGCGACACACGGTACTTGGCTCGACCCCGACTAAGGTCAGGAAATAATAATTTAGGTAGTGAATGTGTTACAGCCACTATGGGCCAGTATAGTCCACTACGGGCTCACCATAGCCCGTGCTACTTGGAACTGTTTGTTCCAAGTAGCGAATCTTTAAGAACATATGGGCCAGTAACCGGGTTCTTGCTGTTACACGTAGAAAACACATTTGTGTGTGGCGTCAAATGAACAAATCCACCAGAGCCGTGACGAGGATCACGCAATCGTGATCTCTGTGTGTAATGATGTAAGGGCGAAGAGGGAGAACGGCCTATTGACATAGCTCGAGTGCATGGGGGAGTTGTGTAAAACCCTGGTTTGTGCCTCGGAGAGGCTGCAGGATCCAGTAAGTTCAGTAGAACTTCGGTTTCAACTCCTTTTGACCATGTCGTAGCTCAGTCGATTAAGGCAGCATTTGGGATGCTCTTGGATGTAGGTTCGAATCCTGGTCACGGCCCTTGTGAATTTGTTCTTGCTGTTATGACCTCTTTTACTATATCCAACCCCAAGTCGGTGGTATGCTTTCAACACCTGGCTGTGTCAAGCAGTAGTACACTGAATAAATAGGGGGGAGGAGGATAAGCAGTGCACACTTCCTTTCACCTATAAATATATTATAATATTAGAGTATAACTACACTTATTTACAATGGTGTGTCTTTCACGCAGGACAACACAGCGACAGTGTTCATCAAGCCAAGTGAATCTACATTCCAGGTACACGTTGTCCGCTCGTACTGGCAAACACCGGCGAGTTCACCTTCCACATGAGCCAGTCCACCCACACAGTATAACGTTGTGCCTACACCCCACCTTCGCTCTCCCGATACTTACTGGCAGAGGGCTTCAGTAACACGCTGACACGGGTCCCAGACTAACACATGAAGGGGTAGCGAACACCCTGGCAAAAGCCTCTAGCAGCTTGCTAGCAGCACTTCACAATAGACACATCACTGTCTTCCATAACTCTTAAATGCCAATCCCGGGCACGTCGATCTTTAAAAACACTGCATATATCAGCAGCTAACACACACTGCTCGCATCGACGGCGGCTGCTTAGTCCTCTCGCAGGACCAAGCTAAGAGTTTGTGGACTGCCCAACATGAACAGTCCTAAACTAGGGAAGTTGGTGAACAGTCCAAGGCCCTCCTCAGCTCCATCGCCTGCATATGTCACCTTTGTGGACATAAAAAACGTCATTAGCCAGATGGACAGTACACTGGGTAACCCTGGGATAACATTCGTCCACCGGGGGATTGATATTATGCACTGTAGGCACAACCTAGACGGTGCTGATCTTGATAAGCCACCCACCAGAGGTCACCATCATCGACCTCACATTCTGACTGAGGCAGGAAACTGAAGCCTCCTACCGATACCACGGTACCACCAACAGATGGCGTTGTCTTCATAGCGCCCAATAATAGGGAAGTTAGAGTGCAGACCCATAGATGGCGCTGAAATTGCCACTCCCCACACCGACGATGGTGTCGATACCGTAATAGAATGTATCACGGCTATATTCATCTATATTACCAAAGACGTAGGTAATATAGATATATATTAGGTATATATATGTACAGTTATATATACACGTTAAGACAACGATGAAGAAATGGCCGTAACTCGTCAGCCATTTGAGCTCACTTGAGAACCATTTACATCTTTGACTGGTTCCAGTACTCCAAGAGAGAGAGTTCCTGTAACTCCCTCTGACAACTGAACCTCACCGACAGTTTAATATACTGCACCCTTAATCGTCAGGAGAAATTATCTACCTCCTTAGGCGGCTAAATATTCTCACTATGTGATGGAATCGGTAGATCTCTGAGACTACATAAGGCGCTGACCAGCAGCTGGATCCTGATGTCCGTATTGTTGGAGAGAGTGGAGCACCTCGCCACGGAGTAGAGGTCAGGCTGGCCACACACACCACCACACCTCGTCCACGGGCTGGGAGTGAGAAGAGTACTGCTTTGCCCACCTGCCACAGGTAACGGTAGCCACCTGCCACAGGTAACGGTAACCACCTGCCACAGGTAACGGTAACCACCTGCCACAGGTAACGGTAGCCACCTACCACAGGTAACGGTAGCCACCTGCCACAGGTAACGGTAGCCACCTACCACAGGTAACAGTAGCCACCTACCACAGGTAACAGTAGCCACCTGCCACAGTTAACGGTAGCCACCTGCCACAGGTAGCTGTGCTGTGTGGGGTATCAGCCTGTTGTTTAACCTGCCACAGGTAACGGTAGCCACCTGCCACAGATAACGGTAGCCACTTGCCACAGATAACGGTAGCCACTTGCCACAGATAACGGTAGCCACCTGCCACAGGTAGCTGTGTTGTGTGGGGTATCAGCCTGTTGTTTAACCTGCCGCAGGAAGTGTGTGTGTGGAAGTATTGTTCCTATACAACCTACCTATTGGTGCAGGCCGTCCTGTACACGGTTGGACAGATCCGTCAGCGTAGACAGTACTCGCCAGATCTGACAGTTTGGACGGAGGAGGAAATTGTTTCCAGTGTGTGACAGCTTTGACGATAAAATGATTCTCATTACCTCTCTTGTTGACAGGTGTGAATGATGTGTGTGTATGATGCATGTGTATGATGTGTGATGCTTCCATGATGTGGGCATTTAAATACAATGCTCAGTATGATGAGATTGTAGGCATTTTGCCCTGCTATTAATCATACAAGTAAAGACTATGCTAGCTCCAGTCAATAGAAGGTACAGGGCATTCATAGGCATAAGGTAAACACAGAATTCTATGGAGTCTGCAACGAACATTTCAAAAACTTTTCTCGATGCGATTAAATGAAAATTGTGGAAGAGAACTAGCCAGGAAGGTGCGAGAAGAAACAGAAATACAAGCAAGAAGTTACCACCTGACCTTATTTGACCTCATTTGACCTCATTTGACCCCGCCTGACCCGCTCCTAAGTACTAGTGCCGCAGGAGAGTATTTTTAAACTCCTGCTGCTCAAGTGCTTATCAACTGGGGGTACACCTGCTCAAGTGCTCACGTGCTCAAGTGCTCAGAGCTCACAACCCGGGAAGCCTTCTCCAAGAGGTCAGCCCAGAGACCTCTGCATCATCTTGCAAAGTTAATAAGAAAAATCCTGAGCAAGTCTTAGATATTTCATGATAATCTTGTCAAACATTGTAATGGAGTTAGACTCCCAGATTTTTATGTGTAAACATCAAGGGATCTACCCATTTCTGC
>WNGS01006708.1:12537662-12582398 GCA_020271785.1 Procambarus virginalis | reverse complement strand
CATAGAACGAAAAGGCAATGTAAAGGATCTGGGTGTACTCATGTCGGAAGACCTTACCTTTAAAGAACACAATAAAGTAGCCGTCACAACTGCAAGAAAAATGACAGGTTGGATAACAAGAACTTTTCACACTAGAGATGCTGTACCGATGATGACACTTTTCAAAACGCTTGTGCTCTCTAGAGTGGAGTACTGCTGCACAATGACAGCCCCTTTCACTGCGGGTGAAATTGCTGACCTGGAGAGCGTGCAGAGATCCTTTACTGCTAGAATCCACTCGGTAAAACATCTAAACTATTGGGACCGACTAAAGAGCCTAAATCTGTATTCCCTTGAGCGCAGGCGGGAGAGATACATAATAATTTACACGTGGAAAATATTAGAGGGGCTGGTCCCAAACCTGCACACAGAAATAACATCACATGAGACCAGAAGACATGGCAGGATGTGCAGAATACCCCCGTTGAAAAGCAGAGGTGCAACTGGTACTCTGAGAGAGAACTCTATCAACATCAGAGGCCCGAGACTGTTCAACACGCTTCCACTACACATAAGGGACATAACTGGCAAACCCCTCACAGTGTTCAAGAGAGAACTGTCAACATCAGAGGCCCGAGACTGTTCAACACACTTCCACTACACATAAGGGACATAACTGGCCGACCCCTCACAGTGTTCAAGAGAGAACTCTATCAACATCAGAGGCCCGAGACTGTTCAACACGCTTCCACTACACATAAGGGACATAACTGGCCGACCCCTCACAGTGTTCAAGAGAGAACTGTCAACATCAGAGGCCCGAGACTGTTCAACACACTTCCACTACACATAAGGGACATAACTGGCCGACCCCTCACAGTGTTCAAGAGAGAACTATCAACATCAGAGGCCCGAGACTGTTCAACACGCTTCCACTACACATAAGGGACATAACTGGCAAACCCCTCACAGTGTTCAAGAGTGAAACTGGATAAGCACCTCCAAGGATACCTGATCAACCAGGCTGTGACTCATACGTCAGGCTGCGAGCAGCCGCGTCCAACAGCCTGGTTGATCAGTCCAGCAACCAGGAGGCCTGGTCGATGACCGGGCCGCGGGGACGATAAGCCCCGGAAGCACCTCAAGGTATCCTCAAGGTAAGGTGTCATATATTAGGATTCCGGCTTTACAGCTAGTGCGCTTTGTCAGGAACAAGAAGAGGAAGCAAGAATTAATCTTGGTACATCAGTTACTTGGGTGATGGAAGCTAGCCTCTCACGAGGATAATTTGGTGTCTACATCCAAGTTATACCTGGTGGACTAAGGCCTGCTATACAATAAGATAAGGAACCTCCTCAATTAATATATTAATATATGTAGTTTAATACTGTAGTTTGATTAGCTGCATATATATAAATTTAATATAAACCCCCCTAATGTGTAAGGATCGATTTGTGAGATTATTGCAGAAATACACTCCGTTAAAAATCATACAAATTGCTATCGAAATATATACATTAACGTAAATATAAATTCTATATAAATTCATATAAATTAAATAAATATAAATCTCACAGGTCGGTTCCCACAGCCACCGTGCCTAACACACACTAAGCATACACACCTGTACAACTCTACGCTCCAAATACACACACTTTCAACAATCACCTTTACTTCCACTTCAACATAAACAAACCTGCACACATGCTACACACCTGCTACACATACTCACCCTCTCCTTACAGCCCCCCCCCCATTCACCACACAGAGACGGAGAACGCCCTGGGAGACATTGAACACGCGCGTGTGGGACACCTCTCACCCCATGACACGGGACCCCGGCACTGGGACACCTCTCACTCCATGACACGGGACCCCGGCACTGGGACACCTCTCACCCCATGACACGGGACCCCGGCACTGGGACACCTCTCACCCCATGACACGGGACCCCGGCACTGGGACACCTCTCACCCCATGACACGGGACCCCGGCACTGGGACACCTCTCACCCCATGACACGGGACCCCGGCACTGGGACACCTCTCACCCCATGACATGGGACCCCGGCACTCACCTGCCACAGGTGTCATGCACGGCCTCCGTCTCCATTTCCTCTACTTGTGTGTGTGTGTGGGGTACACGGTGTGTGTATTCACCTAGTTGTGTTTGCGGGGGTTGAGCTTTGCTCTTTCGGCTCTCAACTGTTTACTAACTACTTTTTTTTTCCACACCACACACACACATACTCCAGGAAGAAGCCCGTGACAGCTGACTAACTCCCAGGTACCTATTTACTGCTAGGTAACAGTGGCATTCACGGTGAAAGAAACTTTGCCCATTTGTTTCTGCCTGGTGCGGGAATTGAACCCGCGCCAAAGAATTACGAGACCTGCGCGCTATCCACCAGGCTACCAGGCCCCTTCTCCCCCTGTGTGGGTGTGCGTGGTGTGTGTGGGTGACCGTGATGTGTGTTTGTGGATGCGTGGTGTGTGTGTGCGTGTGAGTGGGGGCACGTGCGTTGTGTGTGGGGGGGGGGTGCGTGGCGTGCGTGTGGAGGCGTGTTGCGGGTGGTGGCGTGTGACACACCATCCCAGGTGACACGAGACGGGGAGCGTGAGTGAGTGAGTGAGTGAGTGAGTCAGAGTGAGGCGCCGGCTGGGCCACACTCACCACACAATCAATGACTCAGTTGGCACCAAAACACACTCATCCATACACCAAACACAACACAACACACACTCACCCAAGAGCCCACCATAGTTGATCAAACACCCATGTCTGCTGACGACGGAACAGCGTCTGCTGACGACGGAACAGCGTCTGCTGACGACGGAACAGCGTCTGCGGGCAGACCACGGCCGACGAGGCGTGGCGGAGGCCGCAGAGTGGTGCTGTGTGTAGGAGAGGTCGAGCGGGTGTCGCTTCAGGACGTCTACACTCTGCCACGGAGGGCGCTGACACAAGCTCTGGTGTATTGACACCCACCCACACCATGTCCCAGGTGAGTGTAAGCTGGGTGTATGGCAGCAACACGCACCTACACCCTGTCACAGGTGAGTGTATCCCCGCCTCCCATAAAGGTCAAGCAACATAGGTTTCTCGCCCCAAACTCCTCTGCCATATTTGACTTCTTTATAGGAATATCTTATACCCGGTGTTATACCGGGTATAACAACACCGGGTATAGCACAGGGTTGGACTGAAAGTCCTAGTGTGGTCTTAACTATGCTCACTCCATTGATATGACCTTAAGATTAATCCGAGCCGGTCGGCCGAGCGGACAGCACGCTGGACTTGTGATCCTGTGGTCCTGGGTTCGATCCCAGGCGCCGGCGAGAAACAATGGGCAGAGTTTCTTTCACCCTATGCCCCTGTTACCTAGCAGTAAAATAGGTACCTGGGTGTTAGTCAGCTGTCACGGGCTGCTTCCTGGGGGGTGGAGGCCTGGTCGAGGACCGGGCCGCGGGGACACTAAAGCCCCGAAATCATCTCAAGATAACCTCAAGATAACCTCCTATTGATATCTTCTGTCATGTTAAGGACTCTAATCCCTTTCTCTTACCTTCTAGGAATTACCTCCCAGAAGGTAATATATATTCCTTAATGTATATTTAATTATATAAACATTAATTAAATTTAAATAAACTTGGTGGGAAAATTCCCCACAGAAACTCTGCCAGTCTCTTTCTGTCTCGGCCGGGAGTCGAACCAAGACCCTTAGGAATACAAACCCAGGGCGCTATCCACTCAGCCTCAAGGCCCCCCTGAACATCCCCCCGCGGGTGTGTGAGTGCGTGTGTGAGTGCGTGTGTGAGTGCGTGTGTGCACGTGCGTGTGTGAGTGCGTGTATGCACGTGCGTGTGTGAGTGCGTGTGTGAGTGCGTGTGTGAGTGCGTGTGTGCACGTGCGTGTGTGAGTGCGTGTGTGCACGTGCGTGTGTGCACGTGCGTGTGTGAGTGCGTGTGTGAGTGCGTGTGTGCACGTGCGTGTGTGCACGTGCGTGTGTGCACGTGCGTGCCTGACATGAGCGTGCGACAGGAACAACATCACGCACCTAAAATGACCTTGACAATGACCATGAATATCATCAGCTGTGTAGTGTATACATGGTGGGTCCAGCTGTGTAGTGTATACATGGTGGGTCCAGCTGTGTGGTGTATACATGGTGGGTCCAGCTGTGTAGTGTATACATGGTGGGTCCAGCTGTGTGGTGTATACATGGTGGGTCCAGCTGTGTAGTGTATACATGGTGGGTCCAGCTGTGTAGTGTATACATGGTGGGTCCAGCTGTGTGGTGTATACATGGTGGGTCCAGCTGTGTGGTGTATACATGGTGGGTCCAGCTGTGTGGTGTATACATGGTGGGTCCAGCTGTGTGGTGTATACATGGTGGGTCCAGCTGTGTAGTGTATACATGGTGGATCCAGCTGTGTAGTGTATACATGGTGGGTCCAGCTGTGTGGTGTATACATGGTGGGTCCAGCTGTGTAGTGCATACATGGTGGGTCCAGCTGTGTAGTGTATACATGGTGGTCCAGCTGTGTAGTGTATACATGGTGGTCCAGCTGTGTTGTGTATACATGGTGGGTCCAGCTGTGTAGTGTATACATGGTGGGTCCAGCTGTGTAGTGTATACATGGTGGATCCAGCTGTGTAGTGTATACATGGTGGGTCCAGCTGTGTAGTGTATACATGGTGGGTCCAGCTGTGTAGTGTATACATGGTGGGTCCAGCTGTGTAGTGTATACATGGTGGGTCCAGCTGTGTAGTGTATACATGGTGGTCCAGCTGTGTTGTGTATACATGGTGGGTCCAGCTGTGTAGTGTATACATGGTGGTCCAGCTGTGTTGTGTATACATGGTGGGTCCAGCTGTGTAGTGTATACATGGTGGATCCAGCTGTGTAGTGTATACATGGTGGGTCCAGCTGTGTAGTGTATACATGGTGGGTCCAGCTGTGTTGTGTATACATGGTGGTCCAGCTGTGTAGTGTATACATGGTGGGTCCAACTGTGTGATGTATACATGGTGGGTCCAGCTGTGTAGTGTATACATGATGGTCCAGCTGTGTAGTGTATACATGGTGGTCCAGCTGTGTAGTGTATACATGATGGTCCAGCTGTGTAGTGTATACATGGTGGTCCAGCTGTGTAGTGTATACATGGTGGTCCAGCTGTGTAGTGTATACATGGTGGTCCAGCTGTGTGGTGTATACATGGTGGTCCAGCTGTGTAGTGTATACATGCTGGACCAGCAGTGGGACATACACACGGCTGGACCAGCAGTGGGACATACACACGTCTGGACCAGCAGTGGGACATACACAAGACTGGACCAGCAGTGGGACATACACACGGCTGGACCAGCAGTGGGACATACACAAGACTGGACCAGCAGTGGGACATACACAAGACTGGACCAGCAGTGGGACATACACAAGACTGGACCAACAGTGGGACATACACAGGTCTGGACCAGCAGTGGGACATACACAAGACTGGACCAGCAGTGGGACATACACAGGTCTGGACCAGCAGTGGGACATACACAAGACTGGACCAGCAGTGGGACATACACACGTCTGGACCAGCAGTGGGACATACACAAGACTGGACCAGCAGTGGGACATACACACGTCTGGACCAGCAGTGAGACATACACACGTCTGGACCAGCAGTGGGACATACACACGTCTGGACCAGCAGTGGGACATACACAGGTCAAGACCAGCAGTGGGACATACACGACTGGACCAGCAGTGGGACATACACAGGTCAAGACCAGCAGTGGGACATACACAGGTCAAGACCAGCAGTGGGACATACACGACTGGACCAGCAGTGGGACATACACAGGTCTGGACCAGCAGTGGGACATACACAGGTCTGGACCAGCAGTGGGACATACACAGGTATGGACCAGCAGTGGGACATACACAAGACTGGACCAGCAGTGGGACATACACAGGTCAAGACCAGCAGTGGGACATACACACGACTGGACCAGCAGTGGGACATACACAGGTCTGGACCAGCAGTGGGACATACACAGGTCTGGACGTCAGTGGAACATACACAAGGCTGGACCAGCAGTGGGACATACACAAGGCTGGACCAGCAGTGGGACATACACAGGTCTGGACCAGCAGTGGGACATACACAAGGCTGGACCAGCAGTGGGACATACACAAGGCTGGACCAGCAGTGGGACATACACAAGGCTGGACCAACAGTGGGACATACACAAGGCTGGACCAGCAGTGGGACATACACAAGGCTGGACCAGCAGTGTTGACATACACAAGGCTGGACCAGCAGAGGGACATACACAAGACTGGACCAGCAGTGGGACATACACATGACTGGACCAGCAGTGAGACATACACAAGACTGGACCAGCAGTGGGACATACACATGACTGGACCAGCAGTGAGACATACACAAGACTGGACCAGCAGTGGGACATACACAAGACTGGACCAGCAGTGGGACATACACATGACTGGACCAGCAGTGAGACATACACAATACTGGACCAGCAGTGGGACATACACAGGTCTGGACCAGCAGTGGGACATACACAGGTCTGGACCAGCAGTGGGACATACACACCGCTGGACCAACAGTGGGACATACACACGGCTGGACCAGCAGTGGGACATACACAAGGCTGGACCAGCAGTGGGACATACACACGTCTGGACCAGCAGTGGGACACACACAAGACTGGACCAGCAGTGGGACATACACAAGACTGGACCAGCAGTGGGACATACACAAGGCTGGACCATCAGTGGGACATACACAAGGCTGGACCAGCAGTGGGACATACACAAGACTGGACCAGCAGTGGGACATACACAAGGCTGGACCATCAGTGGGACATACACAAGGCTGGACCAGCAGTGGGACATACACACGTCTGGACCAGCAGTGGGACACACACAAGACTGGACCAGCAGTGGGACATACACAAGGCTGGACCAGCAGTGGGACATACACAAGACTGGACCAGCAGTGGGACATACACAAGGCTGGACCAGCAGTGGGACACACACAAGACTGGACCAGCAGTGGGACATACACAAGACTGGACCAGCAGTGGGACATACACACCGCTGGACCAACAGTGGGACATACACAAGACTGGACCAGCAGTGGGACATACACAGGTCTGGACCAGCAGTGGGACATACACAAGACTGGACCAGCAGTGGGACATACGCAAGGCTGGACCAGCAGTGGGACATACACACGGCTGGACCAGCAGAGGGACATACACAAGGCTGGACCAGCAGTGTTGACATACACAAGGCTGGACCAGCAGAGGGACACACACACCGCTGGACCAGCAGTGGGACATACACACGGCTGGACCAACAGTGGGACATACACAGGTCTGGACCAGCAGTGGGACATACACAGGTCTGGACCAGCAGTGGGACATACACAAGACTGGACCAGCAGTGGGACATACGCAAGGCTGGACCAGCAGTGGGACATACACACGGCTGGACCAGCAGAGGGACATACACAAGGCTGGACCAGCAGTGTTGACATACACACCGCTGGACCAGCAGAGGGACACACACACCGCTGGACCAGCAGTGGGACATACACACGGCTGGACCAACAGTGGGACATACACAGGTCTGGACCAGCAGTGGGACATACACAGGTCTGGACTAACACTTGCCTGGGTGTGACAGCGATGGTCGGCCAACGTGGAGGAGACCGTGACCTGCGGTGTGTGCTCTGAGGTGTACCAGGCGGAGGTGCGGGAGCCGCTCATCCTTCCCTGCGGTCACACCTTCTGCGGCGTGTGTCTGGCCAGCGTGGAGGCCGCCGCAGCCGCCGGCGGGGGCCTGGCCTGCCCGTCCTGCAGGAGCCCACACCTGACCCTCACCACGCCTCAACTTCCCGTCAACTTCGCTGTACTCGAGCTCTCGGGACAAGCCGCCGACTTTCAGGTATTTTCAGATCCGTCTTTTAATTTAATTCAAGATTTTATGTTTAAGAAAAAATGATTTACAGCGTATATATGTACACTATTTAATTCCTTATTATATAGTATATTATATAGCGAGACTTGCTGAATATACATATATATACAACCCGTCCTCGTAATAGTACGTCGCATTTTGACGTAAGGGTAAAAATCATCGTAGTGGCTTGTGAAATTGACATGCTGTCCCGTTTTCTGTTTTGGGTCCTCTGGTAGGTTAGGACAAGGGCACTCTGGATACCGGTCGTATAGTGCGTGTCATCTTCGAGTGCGGCGGGGGGGGGGGGGGTTCAGGGTTCGCACGAGTGCAGGGTTCAGAGTTCTGCTTTTATGTTTATGGTCCGTGTCGTGCTGGCCATGAGCGTTCTCTGGTGAGCTGCGGTGTAGAGCAGAGCGCCGTCTGTTGTCTGGAGAGCCAGGAGGGTGTTGGCGCTCTTCTGGCTTGTAGGTTCATGGTAGGATATTGTGGGTGGTGGCTGGCGGTCCTGGCCGCGGGGAGTCTCGCTCCTCAACCTTCTGTGGCCCATCAGTCCATATGGACGTTGGCGGCGGCAGGTTTGTTGTTGGCAGGCTCGTTGACGGCAGGCTTGTTGACGGTGGCAGGCCTGTTGACGGTGGCAGGCTTGTTGACGGTGGCAGGCTTGTTGACGGTGGCAGGCTCGTTGACGGTGGCAGGCTTGTTGCAGGCAGGCTCGGGAACTGCTCAGCATCTAAGTCCTGCAATTTCCTTGGCGTAGTGGTAAGATGCTCGCCTGATGTTTCGCGAGCGCTTTGTCCTGGGTTCGTATCCTGGCCGGGGAGGATTTACTGGGCGCAAATCCTTAACTGTAGCCTCTATTTAACCCAACAGTAAAATGTGTACTTGGTTGTTAAACAATTTGTCAGGTCAAATTCCGGGAAATATTAGGATTAAGGACCTGCCCGAAACGCTCCGCGTGCAAGTGGCTGTACAAGAATGTAAGAACTCTTGTATTTAGAAATAAAAAAATAAAATAGAAAAGTCCAGGGTAGCGGCGACTGGCCTGTGGGTGGCCTTTGGTGGGATTTCCTTATTAATGTCTTAAAGTCCTCCATCCTTTATGAGGGGAGGCAGCGCGCTGTTCTCCACGGAGTGTGCATTTCTTGGTGGTGGTGGTGGTGCATTCCCTGTAGTTGTGGGCGCCGGAGCTGTAGTTGCAGTGAGCTGTTTGCTCTGGGCACTTGTTTGACAAGTGCTCTTAACTAAAGCATTTGAAACATTATCGCACGTTGAAGCTTTTTTTTTCATGGCGATCTGGTTAGGTGAGGAGGTGATCCCGCAGCCCGTCCTCCTAACGTTCTCCAACATCATGAAAACGGTCAAGAAAAAGCTCATCGTCAAGAAAAATTTAAACTATCCTCTCCTAACCTGCCAGAGGACCCAAAACAGAAAACGTGACAGCACGTCACTTTCGCCAGCCGCTTACATTTTCTAGTACTACAAATTTTGGCCTTATGTTACGCATACGAGCGAAAAGCGACGTTCTTTGTAGTAATTCTCGTCGTTGACCTGTCGTACAGTGTTGTCTGGGGCCTCACCCACTATACAGCGGTTCAATCCGCTGACAAAATCGTTCTCCCAGCCATAATTTACCTGGGAGTGATCGGCGACAGATTGGCCTCTAGTAGCGGCACGCGATTGGCCGGATCCTGGATCTTCAGAATGTCTTCTTTCATTTCCACGTTCACTGCGGCCTCAATTTTGTGAGCGTGACCATCATCACTCCCAACTGAAGTTGCCCTGTCGATGGCGGCTGTAATGTCACGCTCTGAGCGCTCGTAGACCCCCAAGGAGTCGCATTTTCAATTTTGTCTTGTAGGTAATGGTAGCAGAGTCGGCGTTAGCCTACGTTGTCCACAAAGTTAGCTTGGCAGCGGCTCGGACTGACCGTGGGAACCCTTGTATTGTGGTGCAGTTTGCCAGTCGGAGAGGTGACGGGCACGGCTGACCTCGGGGGCTGCTCACAACTGCTGCTAAACATGATTGAGTGATTGATGAAGATTAAGCCACCCAAAAGGTGGCACGGGCATGAATAGCCCGTAAGTGGTGGCCCTTTTGAGCCATTACCAGTATCAAGAGCTGATACTGGAGATCTGTGGAGGTGCGACTGTACCCTGCGTGACGGGAGATGTCTCCCGTGGCCAAATGATTGACCTAAACATGATTGAGTGATTGATGAAGATTAAGCCACCCCAGAGGTGGCACGGGTACGAGTAGCCCGTATGGGGTAGATATTTGGAGTAACTGTGATCTTGTCCTAACCATATATTTTGAGGAGCTTTATTTACGTCTCCCCAGTGTTATTTGATGAAACGTTTTCTATTGTGTCAAATCAGTAATAAAAGAAAACGAATCAAGGTGGGACTTTGTTTAATATGGAATAACTTAATAATTAATAACTCATAGTGTCGGGGGGACAGAAAGTCAGAGTGTATTCATACACGTTTGGTCTTTGGTTCTCCCATTGTCAGTATTGACAAGTATTTACTAATCATCTGACCATTGGTGATCATGCAGATCTATTTGCCAAACTTTAATATGAGTATTGCCTCCAACTATATCATAGATCACCTCATCTGCGGTGATGTGGCTTGTAATATTCTCATTAGTTGAGTAATGAGTGAGAGACGGGCTGAAACAACAGCCCGGCCTCATAAACAACAGCCCGTCCTCATAAACAACAGTACGTCCGGCCTCATAAACAACAGCTCGTCCTCATAAACAACAGCCCGGCTTCATAAATAACAGTCCGGCTTCATAAACAACAGGCCATCCTCATAAACAAAGGCCAAAGTCCATTCCATGCACCCGCCAAACCCCTTGGTTATGAGTGAAAAACGGTTTACACACGACTCACAACTGATGACGTCTGAACTCTTCCGGAACAAGTGTTTCGCTGACGACTAGTGTTCGAACATCAACGGTGCAAATGCTTCACCCACGTACTACAAATTCAAATCATCACTAACAGAACCTAAACACCTAGCCTAACCAATGCCTAAATATGCAAAGTATGCTAATATATAATAATGTTAATTTATATTTGAGAAAATTCATATTTTGAATGAACAGCCTGTTAATTTTGATGAATACGTTATTTTGGGTCGACCGCTAGATGGAATGCCATCCCGTCATCGACTTAAGTCCATTCCATCCAGTGGTCGACCCCACAGACACAGTCATAAATTTTTACATCCTATTCATTCAAAACAGGAATTTTCTCAAATATAATTTAATATCATAATATATTAGCATATTGTACATATATAGGCATAGGTTAGATCTTTAGGTTCTGTTGGCGATTATTTGTATTTGTAGTACGTGAGTGAAGCATTTACAGCGTTGTGGTTTGAACAAAAGTCGTCAGTGAAGCACTTGTTCCGGAAGTGTTCGAACGAAATCAGTTGTGAGTCGTGTGTAAACCGTTTTTCATTCATAAACAGGGGGTTTGGCGGGTGCATGGAATCACTTTTGGGTCTTTGTTTGGAGGACGTGTTGTGAAATGGACTTGTCTGAGGACGGGTTGAGCTGGGAGCACCCATGTCGCTAGTTCGAAACCCTGCATTGTCGCAATTGATTTTCTCATGGAGCAAATGATGAAGGCCGGAGTGATTGAGGTGGCACCTTCAACCTACTCCAGCTCCAAGGTTCTCATGAAGACGCCTCAAGGGAGGTAACTCATGCTTTGGCTTCAAAAAACTGATTTCAATTATCGTGTTGAATTTGAGGCACAGGCCTTGTTCAAGGAGGCGAGAGATGCAAGATGCTCCTACAAAAGCTTGAATAGATGAAGGAAGCCACACCTCCCACCACTTAAACTCAGGTAAGGTCTTTCCTGGAACTTGGGGGCTGCTACAGAAGCTGCGTGAATTGTTACGTGACCACCGCCACACCACTCACAAACTTGACAAGGAAGAATGCACCATCTAAGGCCGCGTAGACACGATTAGAATGCAAATGCCAATCTGTACTTTGAAGAGAGAGTTGGCCAATGGTCCCATCTTGAAAGTAGCTGACACTACCATGGAGTATAATTATAGTTATTATATGTTCATCCTGCACAAAGATCCTATTCATAATATCTGATTAAGGCTTTTATCGTAGGTCTTCGGCATGATTTAATTAATAAGGTAACTCCTCAGACAAATCTATTCCGTGCCACCGGTGATAAAGAGAGTGACATCTGGAACTTTTACTTGGCCTGATGGTCCTTTCTCTCTAACTAGTTTATATTCCTATGATATTAACATTTATTCAATGACTAGAGTGTCCAGGTTCGAAAATGCGTTTCGTATTCTTTGTTATTTGACGCAGAAACATTAATAAATGCAGTTATAACTCTCGTCCGGGTTTATATGTTAAAGGACATTGATTGATATGATAGTCACACTATTGTCATGCTTGCAATGGCTGAATGAAGGCAGTTTTCATAACAACAAGTTGAGTTACATATCGTGTCTGTTTAGTGCCGAAAAGTGAATAATTTATTACATCATCAAAATTGGGATGAATTAACCTCTGGTCTTGTATTGTTGCACAGGAGGAGCCGTATGCACAGTGCAGCATTCATGGTGAGCAGTTGCGTTACTGGTGTCGTCAGTGTGCGGTGCTGGTGTGTGGCAGCTGCATCTTGGACCAGCACCTGAAGCAGCATCATGATGTGCTGCACGCTTCCGAGTTTGTGGTGGAGAGGAAGCACGCCATTCAGGCCCGGGCGCACCACCTCCAAGCGATCCTCGGGGAGAGCACCGGCAGGACTCTGGCTTGTCTACACCGCTGCCTCGTCCACATTGTCTGCCTGTGTCAAGAGAGCAAGAACCTCTATGATCTAGACGCTGAATTGTTTCAAGTCTCGTCAGAAGTTAAAAACCTCAAAGATGTCGAGTCCATTTTAATGACAGAGACAAGGTTGAGCACTCTTTACGAGAGGGGAGGCACTACTCAGGCTGCAAGCCCTGCACAGGCTGGAGGCCCTACACGGGCTGAAGGGCCTACACAGGCTGAAGGGCCTACACAGGCTGGAAGGCCTAAAGAGGCCGGAAGGTCCACAGGGGCTGGAGGGTCTATAGGGACTGGAGGGCTTACAGGGACTGAGGGTTTAATGGACAGTAATACTCTCAAAGGAGTGGAAGAAGTTGCGAATGGTGCCAGTGAATATAGTAAGGTTGCAGATGCTGCAGATGACACTAATTGTACGACCGGTGATAGCACTCGCAGTAGCATCACCCACTGTGCCACTAGTGATGATGTCTCTGGTGACACTGTAGGTGGGGGACCTGCAGGTGGTAATACTGTCAGAGGAGCCACTGAAGCCAGTGGATCAGAATGTGTGGATAGTACAGACACCGTTATAAAATATCACAAAATAAATGGGAATGACATAGATAGGAAGCATGAGTCGGTCCACAGCATAAAGCGGGCAGTTACAGATGGTACCACTATTAAGAGTGATACTATTGGTGATAGTAGTGTGAGGAGTGGTGGTACTTTTACAGAAAGTAGTGTGAAGGGTGGTGGTGCTCTTGCAGATAGTAGTGTGAAGGGTGGTGGTGCTGTTACAGATAGTAGTGAGAGGAACAGTGGCACTTTTGCCAAAGATAGCACGAGAGGCAGTGGTGGTGCAGATGGCACCAGTGAAAGTGGAGGAGCAAGTATTGGTAAAATTACAGATGGTAAAGTTGGTGCATATGGGGGTATGTCTGGGAGTAATGTAAGTGGGGGCCTGTCTGGGAGTAATGTAAGTGGGGGCCTGTCTGGGAGTAATGTAAGTGGAGGCCTGTCTGGGAGTAATGCTGCTATTGGGGGCCTGTCTGGGAGAGAAGGTGTCATTGGGGGCCTGTCTGGGAGAGAAGCAGCAGGCGGAAGAATTCTAGGTGGTGGTAGCATTGTAAGTAGTGCTCCAGGAAGCAACAGTGCAGGATTCACTTGGTGGTGGCCCTTAACGTGTCGAGCAGTGAGCAGTGATGGACGCCAGGCCGAGCTGCAGCATGAGGAAGGCTGCCTGCTGGTCACACCCCTTGCACCCTACATCACTCATCCTCACCTCGCTATACAGGTACACCACACCATGCAAATACACTTCAGTATACTCATACAATTCAATATACTCAAACAGGTACACCTTATCGTATAAGTACAATCATATAGATACACTTCATTATACAGATATACTTCATTATACATTTATGCTTCACTATACAAGAATGGTTCACTATTCAGGCATACCTCAACTCACAGGTAAACCTAACTTACCATTCATATAAACATTGTCACACTATTAAAGTACACATTTACATTAAGCATCCTTGACTTGAGCAGCCAGGACACAGGGATCATACATGTCACAACTTTGCGAGGCCTGGCTTCTCCTTTATATAAATTTTGTATTCACCATCCCTCAGAATGTGGGCCAGAAAACTACCCAGTTTAGTGTAGTTTATAGTAATTGTGATCTTATTCTCACTTGTTCTATAGTATATACTTATTAAGCCAAGAGTTATTATCAAGGGATGTGGTTGGACTAACAAAAACAGTGACCCACCAACACCACCCACACTGACAAAGACATATAAACAAATGGTAATTTAACAGATGTAGCGAGATATTAACCAAAAGTTGATGCCGTGCAGATGAGTGTGTTGGAGAGCGTGGTGGAGGCGGCGAGCCCTCTGGTGTTCCTGGAGGTTAGTGCTGGGGCACAGTGCCTGGGCAGGTTGGTCGTCCGACTCTGGGGTCGTCTGAAGCGGGCACAGCACTTCAAGGCTCTCTGCCTCGCCACCCTCGGCCCCTCCTTCCTCGGCTCCAAGTTCGAGTACGTGGGCAACAGCGGCCGAGCGGGAGAGTACATCGTCGGAGGCAGCTACATGGCGCAGGATCCGTACGCCGCCACGCAGGGCACGTGGGTAGAGACGAGGTGCACACGTGGCCTCATGGACGACCTGGAATGGGGCGGAGACTTCGTGGGAGAGGAGAGGGAAGGGCTGCTCCAAGGGGCGGGCGGAGGGCACCCAGAGTACGACTCTCTCTTCTGCATCTGCAGCAGGAGTGACCCGGAGGGAGAGTCTCAGTGTCCCTTCGGGCAGGTGGTGGAGGGCATGGCGGTGGTGAGGGCGATGGTGACACACCATACCGTCACCGACCTCACCATCACCCGCTGCGGCCTCTTCCTTCCTGATGTTTGAGTTCACTATCATCATGTTCCGCTTTCATCATTGCTAACGTTATTATTTCTTCTCTCACCATCATGTCTCACCTCACCATCATGTCTCATCTCACCATCATGTCTCACCTCACCATCATGTCTCACCTCACCATCATGTCTCACCTCACCATCATGTCTCACCTCACCATCATGTCTCACCTCACCATCATGTCTCCTGCACCATCATGTCTCTCTCACCATCATGTCTCACCTCACCATCATGTCTCCTGCACCATCATGTCTCACCTCACCATCATGTCTCCTGCACCATCATGTCTCACCTCACCATCATGTCTCCTTCACCATCATGTCTCCCTCACCATCATGTCTCTCTCACCATCATGTCTCCTGCACCATCATGTCTCACCTCACCATCATCATGTCTCACCTCACCATCATGTCTCACCTCACCATCATGTCTCACCTCACCATCATGTCTCACCTCACTATCATGTCTCCCTCACCATCATGTCTCACCTCACCATCATGTCTCACCTCACCATCATGTCTCACCTCACCATCATGTCTCACCTCACCATCATGTCTCACCTCACCATCATGTCTCACCTCACCATCATGTCTCCCTCACCATCATGTCTCACTTCACCATCATGTCTCACATGTCTGGGCTCACCATACCATGCCTGAGGTCACCATACCTTGCCTGGGGTCACCATACCATGCCTGGGCTCACCATACCTTGCCTGGGGTCACCATACCATGCTTGGGGTCACCATACCATGCCTGGGGTCACCATACCATGCCTGGGGTCACCATACCATGCCTGGGGTCACCATACCATGCCTGAGGTCACCATACCATGCCTGGGGTCACCACACCATGCCTGGGCTCACCATACCATGCCTGGGCTCACCATGCCATGCCTGGGGTCACCATACCATGCCTGGGGTCACCATACCATGCCTGGGCTCACCATACCATGCCTGGGGTCACCATACCATGCCTGAGGTCACCATACCATGCCTCGGGTCACCATACCATGCCTGGGCTCACCATACCATGCCTGAGGTCACCATACCATGCCTGGGCTCACCATACCATGCCTGAGGTCACCATACCTTGCCTGGGCTCACCATACCATGCCTGGGCTCACCATACCATGCCTGGGGTCACCATACCATGCCTGGGGTCACCATACCATGCCTGGGCTCACCATACCATACCTGGGCTCACCATACCATGCCTGGGCTCACCATACCATGCCTGGGCTCACCATACCATGCCTGGGGTCACCATACCATGCCTGGGCTCACCATACCATACCTGGGCTCACCATACCATGCCTGGGCTCACCATACCATACCTGGGCTCACCATACCATACCTGGGCTCACAATACCATGCCTGGGGTCACCATACCATGCCTGGGTTCACCATACCATACCTGGGGTCACCATACCATGCCTGGGCTCACCATACCATGCCTGGGGTCACCATACCATGCCTGGGGTCACCATACCATGCCTGGGGTCACCATACCATGCCTGGGGTCACCATACCATGCCTGGGGTCACCATACCATGCCTGGGGTCACCATACCATACCTGGGCTCACCATACCGTGCCTGGGCTCACCATACCATGCCTGGGCTCACCATACCATGCCTGGGGTCACCATACCATGCCTGGGGTCACCATACCATGCCTGGGCTCACCATACAATGTCTGGTGACACCATACCATGCCAGGGGTCACCATACCATGCCTGGGTTCACCATACCATGTCTGGGGTCACTATACCATGTCTGGGGTCACCATATCATGTCTGGGGACACCATACCATGCCTGGGGTCATCATACCATGCCTGGGGACACCATACCATGCCTGGGCTCACCATACCAAGCCTGGGCTCACCATACCAAGGTCTGGGATCACCATACCATGCCTGGGATCACCATACCATGCCTGGGCTCACCATACCATGCCTGGGGTCACCATGCCATGCCTGGGCTCACCATACCATGCCTGGGCTCACCATACCATGTCTGGGGTCACCATACCATGTCTGGGGTCACCATACCATGTCTGGGGACACCATACCATGCCTGGGGTCACCATACAATGCCTGGGCTCACCATACCATGCCTGGGGTCACCATACCATGCCTGGGGTCACCATACCATGCCTGGGGTCACCATACCATGCCTGGGCTCACCATACCATGCCTGGGGGTCACCATAGCATTCCTGGGGTCACCATACCATGCCTGGGGTCACCATACCATGCCTGGGGTCACCATACCATGCCTGGGGTCACCATACCATGCCTGGGCTCTCCATACTATGCCTGTGGTCACCATACCATGCCTGGGGTCACCATACCATGCCTGGGGTCACCATACCATGTCTGGGGTCACCATACCATGTCTGGGGACACCATACCATGCCTGGGCTCACCATACCTGCCTGGGGTCACCATACCATGCCTGGGGTCACCATACCATGCCTGGGGTCATTATACCATGCCTGGGGTCACCATACCATGCCTGGGGTCACTATACCATGCCTGGGGGTCACCATACCATGCCTGGTCACCACACCATGCCTGGGCTCACCATACCATGCCTGGGGTCACCATACCATGCCTGGGGTCACCATACCATGTCTGGGCTAACCATACCATGCCTGGGCTCACCATACCATGCCTGGGGTCACCATACCATGCCTTGGGTCACCATACCATGCCTGGGTCACCATACCATGGGGTCACCATACCATGCCTGGGTCACCATACCATGCCTGGGGTCACCATACCATGCCTGGGGTCACCATACCATGCCTGGGGTCACCATACCATGCCTGGGTCACCATACCATGCCTGGGGTCACCATACCATGCCTGGGGTCACCATACCATGCCTGGGGTCACCATACCATGCCTGGGGTCACCATACCATGCCTGGGGTCACCATACCATGCCTGGGCTCACCATACCATGCCTGGGGTCACCATACCATGCCTGGGGTCACCATACCATGCCTGGGGTCACCATACCATGCCTGGGGGTCACCATACCATGCCTGGTCTCACCACCATGCCTGGGCTCACCATACCATGCCTGGGCTCACCATACCATGCCTGGGCTCACCATACCATGCCTGGGGTCATTATACCATGCCTGGGGTCACCATACCATGCCTGGGGTCACTATACCATGCCTGGGGTCACCATACCATGCCTGGTCTCACCACACCATGCCTGGGCTCACCATACCATGCCTGGGGTCACCATACGATGCCTGGGGTCACCATACCATGTCTGGGCTAACCATATCATGTCTGGGGTCACCATACCATGCCTGGGGTCACCATACCATGCCTGGGTCACCATACCATGCCTGGGTCACCATACCATGCCTGGGCTCACCATACCATGCCTGGGGTCACCATACCATGGCTGGGCTCACCATACCATGCCTGGGCTCACCATACCATGCCTGGGCTCACAATACCATGCCTGGGGTCACCATACCATGCCTGGGCTCACCATACCATGCCTGGCTCACCATACCATGCCTGGGCTCACCATACCCTGCCTGGGCTCACCATACCATGCCTGGGCTCACCATACCCTGCCTGGGCTCACCATACCATGCCTGGGCTCACCATACCCTGCCTGGGCTCACCATACCCTGCCTGGGCTCACCATACCATGCCTGGGCAAACCATAACATGTTAACTCGATGACTGTAAACCTGTCAATAAATCTGGAGAAAAAGTATATTAGTATCCTTCCCATACACGTAGGTATAGTGCGGTAGTCACTATGTCTACTATGGTCAACTGTGTCACTATAACAGTCTACTATGGTCAACTGTGTCACTATAACAGTCTACTATGGTCGACTGTGTCACTATAACAGTCTACTATGGTCAACTGTGTCACTATAACAGACTACTATGGTCAACTGTGTCACTATAACAGGCTACTATGGTCAACTGTCACTATAACAGACTACTATGGTCAACTGTGTCACTATAACAGTCTACTATGGTCGACTGTGTCACTATAACAGTCTACTATGGTCAACTGTGTCACTATAACAGTCTACTATGGTCGACTGTGTCACTATAACAGTCTACTATGGTCGACTGTCACTATAACAGACTACTATGGTCGACTGTGTCACTATAAAGGCTACTATGGTCAACTGTCACTATAACAGTCTACTATGGTCAACTGTGTCACTATAACAGCTACTATGGTCAACTGTCACTATAACAGACTACTATGGTCGACTGTGTCACTATAACAGACTACTATGGTCGACTGTGTCACTATAACAGTCTACTATGGTCAACTGTGTCACTATAACAGTCTACTATGGTCAACTGTGTCACTATAACAGACTACTATGGTCGACTGTGTCACTATAACAGTCTACTATGGTCAACTGTGTCACTATAACAGTCTACTATGGTCGACTGTCACTATAACAGACTACTATGGTCGACTGTGTCACTATAACAGGCTACTATGGTCAACTGTCACTATAACAGACTACTATGGTCAACTGTGTCACTATAACAGGCTACTATGGTCAACTGTCACTATAACAGTCTACTATGGTCGACTGTGTCACTATAACAGACTACTATGGTCGACTGTGTCACTATAACAGACTACTATGGTCAACTGTCACTATAACAGACTACTATGGTCGACTGTGTCACTATAACAGACTACTATGGTCGACTGTGTCACTATAACAGTCTACTATGGTCGACTGTGTCACTATAACAGTCTACTATGGTCAACTGTGTCACTATAACAGTCTACTATGGTCGACTGTCACTATAACAGTCTACTATGGTCGACTGTGTCACTATAACAGTCTACTATGGTCGACTGTGTCACTATAACAGACTACTATGGTCGACTGTGTCACTATAACAGACTACTATGGTCAACTGTGTCACTATAACAGTCTACTATGGTCAACTGTGTCACTATAACAGTCTACTATGGTCAACTGTCACTATAACAGTCTACTATGGTCAACTGTCACTATAACAGTCTACTATGGTCGACTGTGTCACTATAACAGTCTACTATGGTCGACTGTATCACTATAACAGTCTACTATGGTCAACTGTCACTATAACAGTCTACTATGGTCGACTGTCACTATAACAGACTACTATGGTCGACTGTGTCACTATAACAGACTACTATGGTCGACTGTGTCACTATAACAGACTACTATGGTCGACTGTCACTATAACAGTCTACTATGGTCGACTGTGTCACTATAACAGACTACTATGGTCGACTGTGTCACTATAACAGACTACTATGGTCGACTGTCACTATAACAGGCTACTATGGTCAACTGTCACTATAACAGACTACTATGGTCGACTGTGTCACTATAACAGACTACTATGGTCGACTGTCACTATAACAGGCTACTATGGTCGACTGTCACTATAACAGACTACTATGGTCGACTGTGTCACTATAACAGGCTACTATGGTCAACTGTCACTATAACAGTCTACTATGGTCGACTGTGTCACTATAACAGACTACTATGGTCAACTGTGTCACTATAACAGGCTACTATGGTCAACTGTGTCACTATAACAGTCTACTATGGTCGACTGTGTCACTATAACAGTTTACTATGGTCAACTGTGTCACTATAACAGTCTACTATGGTCGACTGTGTCACTATAACAGTCTACTATGGTCGACTGTCACTATAACAGTCTACTATGGTCGACTGTCACTATAACAGACTACTATGGTCGACTGTGTCACTATAACAGTCTACTATGGTCGACTGTGTCACTATAACAGTCTACTATGGTCGACTGTGTCACTATAACAGTCTACTATGGTCAACTGTGTCACTATAACAGACTACTATGGTCGACTGTCACTATAACAGTCTACTATGGTCGACTGTCACTATAACAGACTACTATGGTCGACTGTGTCACTATAACAGTCTACTATGGTCGACTGTGTCACTATAACAGACTACTATGGTCGACTGTGTCACTATAACAGTCTACTATGGTCGACTGTGTCACTATAACAGTCTACTATGGTCGACTGTGTCACTATAACAGACTACTATGGTCGACTGTGTCACTATAACAGTCTACTATGGTCGACTGTGTCACTATAACAGACTACTATGGTCGACTGTGTCACTATAACAGTCTACTATGGTCGACTGTGTCACTATAACAGTCTACTATGGTCGACTGTGTCACTATAACAGTCTACTATGGTCGACTGTGTCACTATAACAGACTACTATGGTCGACTGTGTCACTATAACAGTCTACTATGGTCGACTATGGTTCAAATCCAGGGATCCCATCACAATGGTTGTACTCTTCAAGTCACTTGTGTTGTCCCGTCTTGAGTACTGCTCAGTACTCACTTCCCCTTCAGAGCAGGAGAGATTGCTGAAATAGAGGGAATACAGAGAACATATACGGCACGCATAGACGAGATACAACACCTAAATTATTGGGATCGTCTCAAAGCTCTCCAAATGTACTCTCTAGAAAGGAGACGAGAGAGATACCAAATAATATACACATGGAAAATACTGGAGGGCCAGGTCCCAAATCTACACAGTAAAATAACAACGTACTGGAGTGAACGATATGGAAGAAAATGCAAGATTGAACCAGTGAAGAGCAGAGGTGCCATAGGCACAATCAGAGAACACTGTATAAACATCAGAGGTCCACGGTTGTTCAACGTCCTCCCAGCGAGTATAAGAAATATTGCCGGAACAACCGTGGACATCTTCAAGAGAAAACTGGACTGTTTTCTAAGAGAAGTTCCGGACCAGCCGGGCTGTGGTGGGTATGTGGGCCTGCGGGCCGCTCCAAGGAACAGCCTGGTGGACCAAGCTCTCACAAGTCGAGCCTGGCCTCGGGCCGGGCTTGGGGAGTAGAAGAACTCCCAGAACCCCATCAACCAGGTATCAACCAGGACTGTGTCACTATAACAGGCTACTATGGTTGACTGTGTCACTATAACAGTCTACTATGGTCGACTGTGTCACTATAGCATGTTGTTCCCCTCAAATAAATCGTGAGAAAATGAGACCTAGAAGTGCCTATGGCATAGTGGTTACACACTCGCCTGGCGCTTCGCAAGCCAAATGGTCTGGGTTCGTATCCTGGCCGGGGAGGATTGAATAGGTGCCAATCCTAACTGTATCCTCTGTTACCCAGCAGTGAATGGTTACCTGGTTGTTAAACGATTTGGCGGGTGTGTGTATATATATATATATATATATATATATATATATATATATATATATATATATATATATATATATATATATATATATATATATTTTGTGACGATAATCTCTTCCCAGAGATTTAGCCTGCTATATCCTCCATCGTCCCGTTCTCTACAATATGCAAGATACGTTTTATAGTGGCTTAACGTATATATCAAGACAGCCACACGCACCTGCAACTCCCTCCTTCCCCCCACTTCTGCACACCTGGTCGACCTGCCAACTGCTGCTCCCAGCCAAACTAGCGACTTGCGGCCGTCCTGCATTTTGATTGGCCGCTAACCAACACACCACTCCCGCTCCACGCCAATCACATTCCTCGCCAGTCAATGTTGGAGTCCCTTGCAGCCCTGCCAGCCAGAATATATCTTGTGCTCCTGCTGTGAACACCTAATTTGACTCACCTCGTGTGATCAAATAGAGGTTTATAGCTAGCGCATATATTCCCAGCACTAATATTATTTCACTTGTTAGTTCTTGTCACTCCTCCCTTTAACGTAATTCAGTTTTATGTTCAGTTATTTTTCCACTTGTTGTTGTGCACCACTAAGCCAAGATTTTGCCTTTATTTCAATTTGTTTCTTAGTGTTATTAAAGAGCATTGTTTATTATTGTGTTTAATGTCTCTGACCTTACCACAGATTATCAAACACGCAGTCATTCTTTTTTTTTCCTTTTTTTTCCTTTTTTTTTATCTTATATGTGTCCCGGCCTTAACATCTGCCAGTGGAAGACTGCCGACCACAATACTCCACTACTTTACCGTCACTATGTTGTTTGTTAAGACTTCTCTGGTGATGGTCTGGTTGTGGGAAGAGATTATATGTTCCTTAATGGAGCCCTGTTGCTTATGCATCGTTAATCGCCTGGAAAGAGATGTTGTTGTCTTGCCTATATACTGAGTTCTTTGAGACTTACAGTCCGCAAGTGGGCATTTGAAGGCATAGACGACATTGGTCTCTTTCAAAGCGTTCTGCTTTGTGTCTGGAGAGTTTCTCATGAGTAGGTTGGCAGTTTTTTTGGTTTTATAGTAAATCGTCAATTGTATCTTCTGATTTTTGTCTGTAGGGATAACGTTTCTATTAACAATATCTTTCAGGACCCTTTCCTCCGTTTTATGAGCTGTGGAAAAGAAGTTCCTGTAAAATAGTCTAATAGGGGGTATAGGTGTTGTGTTAGTTGTCTCTTCAGAGGTTGCATGGCGTTTCACTTTCCTTCTTATGATGTCTTCAACGAAACCATTGGAGAAGCCGTTGTTGACTAGGACCTGCCTTACCCTACAGAGTTCTTCGTCGACTTGCTTCCATTCTGAGCTGTGGCTGAGAGCACGGTCGACATAAGCGTTAACAACACTCCTCTTGTACCTGTCTGGGCAGTCACTGTTGGCATTGAGGCACATTTCTATGTTTGTTTCCTTAGTGTGGACTGCAGTGTGGAAACCTCCCTACAGGGGTTGTGGTGGGCACGCAGGCCCTCACCCTACAGGGTTGTGGTGGGCACGCAGGCCCTCACTCTACAGGGTTATGGTGGGCACGCAGACCCTCACCCTACAGGGTTGTGGTGGGCACGCAGACCCTCACCCTACAGGGTTGTGGTGGGCACGCAGACCCTCACCCTACAGGGGGTGTGGTGGGCACGCAGGCCCTCACCCTACAGGGGTTGTGGTGGGCACGCAGGCCCTCACCCTACAGGGGTTGTGGTGGGCACGCAGGCCCACACCCTACAGGGTTGTGGTGGGCACGCAGACCCTCACCCTACAGGGTTGTGGTGGGCACGCAGGCCCTCACCCTACAGGGTTGTGGTGGGCACGCAGGCCCTCACCCTACAGGGGTAGTGGTGGGCACGCAGGCCCTCACCCTACAGGGGTTGTGGTGGGCACGCAGGTCCTCACCCTACAGGGGTTGTGGTGGGCACGCAGACCCTCACCCTACAGGGTTGTGGTGGGCACGCAGACCCTCACCCTACAGGGTTGTGGTGGGCACGCAGGCCCTCACCCTACAGGGTTGTGGTGGGCACGCAAGCCCTCACCCTACAGGGGTAGTGGTGGGCACGCAGGTCCTCACCCTACAGGGGTTGTGGTGGGCACGCAGACCCTCACCCTACAGGGTTGTGGTGGGCACGCAGGCCCTCACCCTACAGGGGTTGTGGTGGGCACGCAGGTCCTCACCCTACAGGGGTTGTGGTGGGCACGCAGACCCTCACCCTACAGGGTTGTGGTGGGCATGCAGGCCCTCACCCTACAGGGGTAGTGGTGGGCACGCATGTCCTCACCCTACAGGGGTTGTGGTGGGCACGCAGGTCCTCACCCTACAGGGGTTGTGGTGGGCACGCAGGTCCTCACCCTACAGGGGTTGTGGTGGGCACGCAGGCCCTCACCCTACAGGGTTGTGGTGGGCACGCAGGCCCTCACCCTACAAGGTTGTGGTGGGCACGCAGGCCCTCACCCTACAGGGTTGTGGTGGGCACGCAGGTCCTCACCCTACAGGGTAGTGGTGGGCACGCAGACCCTCACCCTACAGGGTTGTGGTGGGCACGCAGGCCCTCACCCTACAAAGTTGTGGTGGGCACGCAGGCCCTCACCCTACAGGGTTGTGGTGGGCATGCAGGCCCTCACCCTACAGAGGTTGTGGTGGGCACGCAGGCCCTCACCCTACAGGGTTGTGGAGGGCACGCAGACCCTCACCCTACAGGGTTGTGGAGGGCACGCAGACCCTCACCCTACAGGGTAGTGGTGGGCACGCAGGCCCTCACCCTACAGGGGTTGTGGTGGGCACGCACACCCTCACCCTACAGGGGTTGTGGTGGGCACGCAGGCCCTCTCCCTACAGGGGTTGTAGTGGGCACGCAGACCCTCACTCTACAGGGGTTGTGGAGGGCACGCAGGCCCTCACCCTACAGGGGTTGTGGTGGGCACGCAGACCCTCACCCTACAGGGTTGTGGTGGGCACGCAGACCCTCACCCTACAGGGGTTGTGGTGGGCACGCAGGCCCTCACCCTACAGGGGTTGTGGTGGGCACGCAGGCCCTCACCCTACAGGGGTTGTGGTGGGCACGCAGGCCCTCACCCTACAGGGGTTGTGGTGGGCACGCAGACCCTCACCCTACAGGGGTTGTGGTGGGCACGCAGACCCTCACCCTACAGGGGATGTGTTGGGCACGCAGGCCCTCACCCTACAGGGTTGTGGTTGGCACGCAGACCCTCACCCTACAGGGGTTGTGGTGGGCACGCAGACCCTCACCCTACAGGGTTGTGGTGGGCACGCAGACCCTCACCCTACAGGGTTGTGGTGGGCACGCAGACCCTCACCCTACAGGGGTTGTGGTGGGCACGCAGGCCCTCACCCTACAGGGGTTGTGGTGGGCACGCAGACCCTCACCCTACAGGGTTGTGGTTGGCACGCAGGCCCTCACCCTACAGGGGTTGTGGTGGGCACGCAGGCCCTCACCCTACAGGGGTTGTGGTGGGCACGCAGGCCCTCACCCTACAGGGGTTGTGGTGGGCACGCAGACCCTCACCCTACAGGGTTGTGGTGGGCACGCAGGCCCTCACCCTACAGGGTTGTGGTGGGCACGCAGACCCTCACCCTACAGGGGATGTGGTGGGCACGCAGGCCCTCACCCTACAGGGTTGTGGTGGGCACGCAGGCCCTCACCCTACAGGGGATGTGGTGGGCACGCAGACCCTCACCCTACAGGGGATGTGTTGGGCACGCAGGCCCTCACCCTACAGGGTTGTGGTGGGCACGCAGGTCCTCACCCTACAGGGTATGTGGTGGGCACGCAGGCCCTCACCCTACAGGGTTGTGGTGGGCACGCAGACCCTCACCCTACAGGGGATGTGGTGGGCACGCAGGCCCTCACCCTACAGGGTTGTGGTGGGCACGCAGGCCCTCACCCTACAGGGTTGTGGTGGGCACGCAGACCCTCACCCTACAGGGGATGTGGTGGGCACGCAGGCCCTCACCCTACAGGGGTTGTGGTGGGCACGCAGACCCTCACCCTACAGGGGTTGTGGTGGGCACGCAGGCCCTCACCCTACAGGGGTTGTGTTGGGCACGCAGGCCCTCACCCTACAGGGTTGTGGTGGGCACGCAGACCCTCACCCTACAGGGGATGTGGTGGGCACGCAGGCCCTCACCCTACAGGGGTTGTGGTGGGCACGCAGACCCTCACCCTACAGGGGTTGTGGTGGGCACGCAGACCCTCACCCTACAGGGTTGTGTTGGGCACGCAGGCCCTCACCCTACAGGGTTGTGGTGGGCACGCAGGTCCTCACCCTACAGGGTTGTGGTGGGCACGCAGGCCCTCACCCTACAGGGTTGTGGTGGGCACGCAGACCCTCACCCTACAGGGGATGTGGTGGGCACGCAGGCCTTCACCCTACAGGGGTTGTGGTGGGCACGCAGGCCCTCACCCTACAGGGTTGTGGTGGGCACGCAGGCCCTCACCCTACAGGGTTGTGGTGGGCACGCAGGCCCTCACCCTACAGGGGTTGTGGTGGGCACGCAGGCCCTCACCCTACAGGGTTGTGGTGGGCACGCAGGCCCTCACCCTACAGGGTTGTGGTGGGCACGCAGGCCCTCACCCTACAGGGGTTGTGGTGGGCACGCAGGCCCTCACCCTACAGGGTTGTGGTGGGCACGCAGGCCCTCACCCTACAGGGGTGTGGTGGGCACGCAGACCCTCACCCTACAGGGGTTGTGGTGGGCACGCAGACCCTCACCCTACAGGGGTTGTGGTGGGCACGCAGGCCCTCACCCTACAGGGTTGTGGTGGGCACGCAGACCCTCACCCTACAGGGTTGTGGTGGGCACGCAGGCCCTCACCCTACAGGGTTGTGGTGGGCACGCAGGCCCTCACCCTACAGGGGTTGTGGTGGGCACGCAGGCCCTCACCCTACAGGGGTTGTGGTGGCACGCAGACCCTCACCCTACAGGGTTGTGGTGGGCACGCAGGCCCTCACCCTACAGGGGTTGTGGTGGGCACGCAGACCCTCACCCTACAGGGTTGTGGTGGGCACGCAGGCCCTCACCCTACAGGGGCTGTGGTGGGCACGCAGGCCCTCACCCTACAGGGTTGTGGTGGGCACGCAGACCCTCACCCTACAGGGTTGTGGTGGGCACGCAGGCCCTCACCCTACAGGGGTTGTGGTGGGCACGCAGACCCTCACCCTACAGGGGTTGTGGTGGGCACGCAGGCCCTCACCCTACAGGGTTGTGGTGGGCACGCAGGCCCTCACCCTACAGGGGTGTGGTGGGCACGCAGACCCTCACCCTACAGGGTTGTGGTGGGCACGCAGACCCTCACCCTACAGGGTTGTGGTGGGTGGGCACGCAAGCCCTCACCCTACAGGGGTTGTGGTGGGCACGCAGACCCTCACCCTACAGGGTTGTGGTGGGCACGCAGACCCTCACCCTACAGGGGTTGTGGTGGGCACGCAGGCCCTCACCCTACAGGGGATGTGGTGGGCACGCAGACCCTCACCCTACAGGGTTGTGGTGGGCACGCAGACCCTCACCCTACAGGGTTGTGGTGGGCACGCAGGCCCTCACCCTACAGGGGTTGTGGTGGGCACGCAGGCCCTCACCCTACAGGGGATGTGGTGGGCACGCAGGCCCTCACCCTACAGGGGTTGTGGTGGGCACGCAGACCCTCACCCTACAGGGTTGTGGTGGGCACGCAGACCCTCACCCTACAGGGTTGTGGTGGGCACGCAGACCCTCACCCTACAGGGGTTGTGGTGGGCACGCAGGCCCTCACCCTACAGGGGATGTGGTGGGCACGCAGACCCTCACCCTACAGGGGTTGTGGTGGGCACGCAGGCCCTCACCCTACAGGGTTGTGGTGGGCACGCAGACCCTCACCCTACAGGGGTGTGGTGGGCACGCAGGCCCTCACCCTACAGGGTTGTGGTGGGCACGCAGGCCCTCACCCTACAGGGGTTGTGGTGGGCACGCAGGCCCTCACCCTACAGGGTTGTGGTGGGCACGCAGGCCCTCACCCTACAGGGTTGTGGTGGGCACGCAGGCCCTCACCCTACAGGGTTGTGGTGGGCACGCAGGCCCTCACCCTACAGGGGTTGTGGTGGGCACGCAGGCCCTCACCCTACAGGGGTTGTGGTGGGCACGCAGGCCCTCACCCTACAGGGTTGTGGTGGGCACGCAGGCCCTCACCCTACAGGGGTGTGGTGGGCACGCAGGCCCTCACCCTACAGGGGTTGTGGTGGGCACGCAGGCCCTCACCCTACAGGGTTGTGGTGGGCACGCAGGCCCTCACCCTACAGGGGTTGTGGTGGGCACGCAGGCCCTCACCCTACAGGGTTGTGGTGGGCACGCAGACCCTCACCCTACAGGGGTTGTGGTGGGCACGCAGGCCCTCACCCTACAGGGTTGTGGTGGGCACGCAGACCCTCACCCTACAGGGTTGTGGTGGGCACGCAGGCCCTCACCCTACAGGGTTGTGGTGGGCACGCAGACCCTCACCCTACAGGGGTTGTGGTGGGCACGCAGGCCCTCACCCTACAGGGGTGTGGTGGGCACGCAGGCCCTCACCCTACAGGGTTGTGGTGGGCACGCAGGCCCTCACCCTACAGGGGTTGTGGTGGGCACGCAGGCCCTCACCCTACAGGGGTTGTGGTGGGCACGCAGGCCCTCACCCTACAGGGGTTGTGGTGGGCACGCAGGCCCTCACCCTACAGGGTTGTGGTGGGCACGCAGGCCCTCACCCTACAGGGGTTGTGGTGGGCACGCAGGCCCTCACCCTACAGGGTTGTGGTGGGCACGCAGACCCTCACCCTACAGGGTTGTGGTGGGCACGCAGGCCCTCACCCTACAGGGTTGTGGTGGGCACGCAGGCCCTCACCCTACAGGGGTTGTGGTGGGCACGCAGGCCCTCACCCTACAGGGGTTGTGGTGGGCACGCAGGCCCTCACCCTACAGGGGTTGTGGTGGGCACGCAGGCCCTCACCCTACAGGGGTTGTGGTGGGCACGCAGGCCCTCACCCTACAGGGGTTGTGGTGGGCACGCAGGCCCTCACCCTACAGGGTTGTGGTGGGCACGCAGGCCCTCACCCTACAGGGGTTGTGGTGGGCACGCAGGCCCTCACCCTACAGGGTTGTGGTGGGCACGCAGGCCCTCACCCTACAGGGTTGTGGTGGGCACGCAGGCCCTCACCCTACAGGGTTGTGGTGGGCACGCAGGCCCTCACCCTACAGGGTTGTGGTGGGCACGCAGGCCCTCACCCTACAGGGTTGTGGTGGGCACGCAGGCCCTCACCCTACAGGGTTGTGGTGGGCACGCAGGCCCTCACCCTACAGGGTTGTGGTGGGCACGCAGGCCCTCACCCTACAGGGTTGTGGTGGGCACGCAGGCCCTCACCCTACAGGGTTGTGGTGGGCACGCAGGCCCTCACCCTACAGGGGTTGTGGTGGGCACGCAGGCCCTCACCCTACAGGGGTTGTGGTGGGCACGCAGGCCCTCACCCTACAGGGTTGTGGTGGGCACGCAGGCCCTCACCCTACAGGGTTGTGGTGGGCACGCAGGCCCTCACCCTACAGGGTTGTGGTGGGCACGCAGGCCCTCACCCTACAGGGTTGTGGTGGGCACGCAGGCCCTCACCCTACAGGGTTGTGGTGGGCACGCAGGCCCTCACCCTACAGGGGTTGTGGTGGGCACGCAGGCCCTCACCCTACAGGGTTGTGGTGGGCACGCAGGCCCTCACCCTACAGGGTTGTGGTGGGCACGCAGGCCCTCACCCTACAGGGTTGTGGTGGGCACGCAGGCCCTCACCCTACAGGGTTGTGGTGGGCACGCAGGCCCTCACCCTACAGGGTTGTGGTGGGCACGCAGGCCCTCACCCTACAGGGGTTGTGGTGGGCACGCAGGCCCTCACCCTACAGGGGTTGTGGTGGGCACGCAGGCCCTCACCCTACAGGGTTGTGGTGGGCACGCAGGCCCTCACCCTACAGGGGTTGTGGTGGGCACGCAGGCCCTCACCCTACAGGGGTTGTGGTGGGCACGCAGGCCCTCACCCTACAGGGTTGTGGTGGGCACGCAGGCCCTCACCCTACAGGGTTGTGGTGGGCACGCAGGCCCTCACCCTACAGGGGTTGTGGTGGGCACGCAGGCCCTCACCCTACAGGGTTGTGGTGGGCACGCAGGCCCTCACCCTACAGGGTTGTGGTGGGCACGCAGGCCCTCACCCTACAGGGTTGTGGTGGGCACGCAGGCCCTCACCCTACAGGGTTGTGGTGGGCACGCAGGCCCTCACCCTACAGGGGTTGTGGTGGGCACGCAGGCCCTCACCCTACAGGGTTGTGGTGGGCACGCAGGCCCTCACCCTACAGGGTTGTGGTGGGCACGCAGGCCCTCACCCTACAGGGTTGTGGTGGGCACGCAGGCCCTCACCCTACAGGGTTGTGGTGGGCACGCAGGCCCTCACCCTACAGGGGTTGTGGTGGGCACGCAGGCCCTCACCCTACAGGGGTTGTGGTGGGCACGCAGGCCCTCACCCTACAGGGTTGTGGTGGGCACGCAGGCCCTCACCCTACAGGGTTGTGGTGGGCACGCAGGCCCTCACCCTACAGGGGTTGTGGTGGGCACGCAGGCCCTCACCCTACAGGGTTGTGGTGGGCACGCAGGCCCTCACCCTACAGGGTTGTGGTGGGCACGCAGGCCCTCACCCTACAGGGTTGTGGTGGGCACGCAGGCCCTCACCCTACAGGGTTGTGGTGGGCACGCAGGCCCTCACCCTACAGGGTTGTGGTGGGCACGCAGGCCCTCACCCTACAGGGTTGTGGTGGGCACGCAGGCCCTCACCCTACAGGGTTGTGGTGGGCACGCAGGCCCTCACCCTACAGGGTTGTGGTGGGCACGCAGGCCCTCACCCTACAGGGTTGTGGTGGGCACGCAGGCCCTCACCCTACAGGGTTGTGGTGGGCACGCAGGCCCTCACCCTACAGGGTTGTGGTGGGCACGCAGGCCCTCACCCTACAGGGTTGTGGTGGGCACGCAGGCCCTCACCCTACAGGGTTGTGGTGGGCACGCAGGCCCTCACCCTACAGGGTTGTGGTGGGCACGCAGGCCCTCACCCTACAGGGGTTGTGGTGGGCACGCAGGCCCTCACCCTACAGGGTTGTGGTGGGCACGCAGGCCCTCACCCTACAGGGGTTGTGGTGGGCACGCAGGCCCTCACCCTACAGGGTTGTGGTGGGCACGCAGGCCCTCACCCTACAGGGTTGTGGTGGGCACGCAGGCCCTCACCCTACAGGGTTGTGGTGGGCACGCAGGCCCTCACCCTACAGGGTTGTGGTGGGCACGCAGGCCCTCACCCTACAGGGTTGTGGTGGGCACGCAGGCCCTCACCCTACAGGGTTGTGGTGGGCACGCAGGCCCTCACCCTACAGGGTTGTGGTGGGCACGCAGGCCCTCACCCTACAGGGTTGTGGTGGGCACGCAGGCCCTCACCCTACAGGGTTGTGGTGGGCACGCAGGCCCTCACCCTACAGGGTTGTGGTGGGCACGCAGGCCCTCACCCTACAGGGTTGTGGTGGGCACGCAGGCCCTCACCCTACAGGGTTGTGGTGGGCACGCAGGCCCTCACCCTACAGGGTTGTGGTGGGCACGCAGACCCTCACCCTACAGGGTTGTGGTGGGCACGCAGGCCCTCACCCTACAGGGTTGTGGTGGGCACGCAGGCCCTCACCCTACAGGGTTGTGGTGGGCACGCAGGCCCTCACCCTACAGGGTTGTGGTGGGCACGCAGGCCCTCACCCTACAGGGTTGTGGTGGGCACGCAGGCCCTCACCCTACAGGGTTGTGGAGGGCACGCAGGCCCTCACCCTACAGGGTTGTGGTGGGCACGCAGGCCCTCACCCTACAGGGTTGTGGTGGGCACGCAGACCCTCACCCTACAGGGTTGTGGTGGGCACGCAGGCCCTCACCCTACAGGGTTGTGGTGGGCACGCAGGCCCTCACCCTACAGGGTTGTGGTGGGCACGCAGGCCCTCACCCTACAGGGTTGTGGTGGGCACGCAGGCCCTCACCCTACAGGGTTGTGGTGGGCACGCAGGCCCTCACCCTACAGGGGTTGTGGTGGGCACGCAGGCCCTCACCCTACAGGGTTGTGGTGGGCACGCAGGCCCTCACCCTACAGGGTTGTGGTGGGCACGCAGACCCTCACCCTACAGGGTTGTGGTGGGCACGCAGGCCCTCACCCTACAGGGTTGTGGTGGGCACGCAGGCCCTCACCCTACAGGGTTGTGGTGGGCACGCAGGCCCTCACCCTACAGGGTTGTGGTGGGCACGCAGGCCCTCACCCTACAGGGTTGTGGAGGGCACGCAGGCCCTCACCCTACAGGGTTGTGGAGGGCACGCAGGCCCTCACCCTACAGGGTTGTGGAGGGCACGCAGGCCCTCACCCTACAGGGGCCCTCACCCTACAGGTTGGGAGATATGAGGAAGGGAAGGGAAGGGAATTATCAGGGGAAAGCACCAAGCCATTACGACTAGTTACTGACATGTACTTACCTAGTTATACTCACCTAGTTGTCCTGACGCGGGTTGAGCTTCAGCTACTTGGTCCCGCCTCTCACCCGTCCTGGTGTAGAGACACTGAGTGTGGAGCCTTACTGAACTGTATGGTCTGTCTTGTAGGGCGAGGGGTTGTGGAGGGCACGGGTACTGGCCAGGTCATGCCCACTACCCATGGTCAGTCTTGTGGGGCCAGGGGTTGTGGAGGGCACGGGTACTGGCCAGGTCATGCCCACTACCCATGGTCAGTCTTGTGGGGCCAGGGGTTGTGGAGGGCACGGGTACTGGCCAGGTCATGCCCACTACCCATGGTCAGTCTTGTGGGGCGAGGGGTTGTGGTGGGCACGGGTACTGGCCAGGTCATGCCCACTACCCATGGTCAGTCTTGTGGGGCCAGGGGTTGTGGTGGGCACGGGTACTGGCCAGGTCATGCCCACTACCCATGGTCAGGCCGCTCACCACCACACTCCACCAACACTGTTCTTAAACCTTTCACCGTTTCGGTAAATTTGATCCATAGAGAAAAACTCAAAAAATACAAGATGAAGCCTGTGAACGTCGGTCTAATATCTTAGATACAATTTAATTAGTCATGCAGACATTATTATGTTACCACACCGTCTAGGACTGGACAGTAGCGATGGTCTAGCTTCGTGCAGGTCAGAGTTCAATCCCCCGACCATGCAAGTGGTTGGGCACCATTCCTTCCCCCCCCCCTCCCATCCAAAACCCTTTATCCTGATCCCTTCCACTTGCCATACAGTCGTAATGGCTTGGTGCTGTCACTATTGCCTAGTGTATAGTGTATAGTGGTCATTGTCTTGTGTATAGTGTATAGTGGTCATTGTCTTGTGTATAGTGTATAGTGGTCATTGTCTTGTGTATAGTGTATAGTGGTCATTGTCTTGTGAATAGTGTATAGTCGACATTGTCTTGTGTATAGTGTATAGTGGACATTGTCTTGTTAATAGTGTATAGTGGACATTGTCTTGTGAATAGTGTATAGTCGACATTGTCTTGTGAATAGTGTATAGTGGACATTGTCTTGTGTATAGTGGACATTGTCTTGCGAATAGTGTATAGTCGACATTGTCTTGTGAATAGTGTATAGTGGACATTGTCTTGTGAATAGTGTATAGTGGACATTGTCTTGTGAATAGTGTATAGTCGACATTGTCTTGTGAATAGTGTATAGTGGACATTGTCTTGTGAATAGTGTATAGTGGACATTGTCTTGTGAATAGTGTATAGTGGACATTGTCTTGTGTATAGTGTATAGTGGTCATTGCCTTGTGAATAGTGTATAGTCGACATTGTCTTGTGAATAGTGTATAGTGGACATTGTCTTGTGAATAGTGTATAGTGGACATTGTCTTGTGAATAGTGTATAGTCGACATTGTCTTGTGAATAGTGTATAGTGGACATTGTCTTGTGAATAGTGTATAGTGGACATTGTCTTGTGAATAGTGTATAGTGGACATTGTCTTGTGAATAGTGTATAGTGATCATTGTCTTGTGAATAGTGTATAGTGATCATTGTCTTGTGAATAGTGTATAGTGATCATTGTCTTGTGAATAGTGTATAGTGGACATTGTCTTGTGAATAGTGTATAGTGGACATTGTCTTGTGAATAGTGTATAGTCGACATTGTCTTGTGAATAGTGTATAGTGGACATTGTCTTGTGAATAGTGTATAGTGGACATTGTCTTGTGAATAGTGTATAGTGGACATTGTCTTGTGTATAGTGTATAGTGGTCATTGTCTTGTGAATAGTGTATAGTCGACATTGTCTTGTGAATAGTGTATAGTGGACATTGTCTTGTGAATAGTGTATAGTGGACATTGTCTTGTGAATAGTGTATAGTGGACATTGTCTTGTGTATAGTGTATAGTGGTCATTGTCTTGTGAATAGTGTATAGTCGACATTGTCTTGTGAATAGTGTATAGTGGACATTGTCTTGTGAATAGTGTATAGTGGACATTGTCTTGTGAATAGTGTATAGTCGACATTGTCTTGTGAATAGTGTATAGTGGACATTGTCTTGTGAATAGTGTATAGTGGACATTGTCTTGTGAATAGTGTATAGTGGACATTGTCTTGTGAATAGTGTATAGTGATCATTGTCTTGTGAATAGTGTATAGTGATCATTGTCTTGTGAATAGTGTATAGTGATCATTGTCTTGTGAATAGTGTATAGTGGACATTGTCTAGTGACTAGTGTATTTTCCCCCAAACAAAGGGCAACATTAAGAAAACGTGGAACACTTTTTCCCAAATATTGGGATCCAAAAAAGATTTTTAATAACAAACCAACACTCCTATCCAGTAACGATGGTCTGCTTTTAGCCTCAGATACTGCCATTGAATTCAGTAGGTTCTTCCCATCCATTTGGACATCCCTTATAAATGATATTCCATCCTCCCGAACTAGTGTTCAGGACTACCTTACTGGAAGTTCCATTCCATTCCATTCCTCAATTCCACTGATGTTAATGAGATAATCCTTTCCCCTAAAACAAAGTTTAGGGCTCTTGCGGAGATACCAACTCTGATTTACAAAAAAAAAGCCTCCAGATTTTTAGCTCGTGCCATTGCATTGCTTTACAACAAGTTACTGAACTCCAAACCTTTCCAGATATTCTAAAAAATAAGCGAGAGTAACCCCAGTCCATAAATGTGGTGATCTCACTGATGTCAACAACTTCAGACCTATATAAATTCTGCCAAACTTGTCAAAAAATTTGAAAAACTAATGTACATGCAACTTTACTCTTATCTAGCCAAACACAATATACTTTGCTGTTACCAATATGGCTTCAGACCCAATAAAAGCACTAACGATGCACTTAATTGTATGTTTAACTTGATACATACAGCTCTTGATAAAAATGAGTTCCCTGTTGGGTTATTTGTAAACCTACGTAAGGCTTTTGACACTGTCAGCCACCAAAACCTTCTTCTTAAATTACATCATTATGGAGTCAGAGGTCACTCCCTCCAATACCCTCAGTCTTACCGTACTGACAGGCTTCAGTATGTTTCTGTGAATAATTCAATTTCTCCCACCCTTCCCATCAACATTGGTGTCTCCCAGGGCAGCATACTTGGCCCTCTCCTCTTTCTCATCTACATTAATGACCTTCCAAATGCCTCCCAACACCTCAAACCAATCTTATTTGCTGATGACACAACTATATTTTCTCCAGTCCTGACCCTCTTGCTCTAAATGTCACTGTGAATACTGAACTAAATAAAGTCCATCTTTGGCTAACTGCTAACAAACTCACCCTTAACATTGACAAAACTTTCTATATTTTGCTTGGTAATATATCCTCAAATCAAATTAATCTAAGAATAAACAATATCCAAATTAGTAATAAAGTAGATGGCAAATGCCTTTGGGTTCTCATTGATAACAAGCTGAATTTCCAGGGACACATTTCAAATATATCAAAAAAGTTTCTAAAACTGTTGGCATTCTTTATAAAATCAGATATTATGTACCCCGCCCTGCCCTGGTGACGCTCTATTACTCTCTCATCTATCCTTATCTCAACTATGGTATTTGTGCTTGGGGTTCTACTACACAAAATCATTTACGTCCTCTAATTACTCAACACAAAGCTGCTATTATGACAATATCTCACTCTGGCCCCAGACAGCACTCTGTACTCTTACTCAAATCTCTGAATATGTTAGATATTAAGTCACTGCACATCCTCTCATGTGTATTCTATATATTTAAAACTTTGAACTGCAATGTCAATCCTGACCTTAAAAGTTTCCTAGAAGGTTGTAACAGAACCCATGGGCACCACACCAGAAACAAATACCTATTGGAGGGCTTGAAAAATTGCAGAACGAAGCCTTGAAGATCATCCTTAGGTACCCTCGTACCACAAAGATACTTAACATGAGAAAGGAACTTAATATTCCGAGCGTTGTTGTTCGTGTTACTGAAATTAACTGTCAAATTGGTTTAAAAATGCTTAGGCTAACTCATCCTAATCCTTGCACAGAAGCCCTCCAGAATTTCTTTATTGAAGGTCAACATTGTTCCAGATAGATAACTAAAACTCGAACTGAACTCAAAATATATCAGATTTATAATTTGTACCAAGAGAAACAACAAACCCGAAACGCTTTGCATAATATTGGCTTTAGGCATTGTATGTACTAGCTCTATCTATAAATCTATCAATTTTTGTAAAATCTCTTGTATGTATGTACCTTACCTGAATAAACATTTATTTATTTATTTATTATTTATTAACAACGGCACTTTCCTGCACCGTGGGAGGTTACACCCTTTCCAATTTTAATCCCTCCCTTTCCACCCAAGAAGCAAATTAGAGATCAGCCCAAGCTTCGTCTTGAGGCAAAGCTCAAGGCCTTAAGCCATATTGATGCTCTGTCCAGAGCATTCTCTCTCTCAAATCATATACACTGATGGTTCCCTACACCGCCCCATGGGTGAAGCTGGAAGTGCAGTTGTCCTGAAATGGGCGATGGCTTATATTTTGAGTGGGGGAGTCCGTATAAACAACTGGACCTCTACCCTTCAGACAGGACTATTTGCCTTGATCCTTGCACTGAAATGTGTATAAATCTCCATTAATGATACATTAATTGTGACTCCTTATCATCCTTAAATGCTCTCAACTCTTTAAGACATAACTGAAACATGCCCGTATCCGAAGTTAGACACAAATATAACAAAATTATTAATAATAGTAACAGAGTCCATTACATGTGGTCGCCATCTCATGTTGGCCTCCGAATGCATGATAGAGCTGATAAGTTAGCCAAAGAATCTGCCTTTAAAGGAGCCGGTGAGTGTAACCTTGGATTGTCAATGAGCAATTTGAGAGCAGCAGTACACCAAGAACTTCAACAAGATCTTGTAGATCTGAGGCAAAGTGAAATTGACACCAGTAATTCCATCTATCATCAAACTGTCAAACAAGAGGAGCCACACATCTATGATTCATCCACTAAAATCAGCAGACTTCTAGATGTTACTACTGCTCGGCTTAGACTCGGTTACAGGTACTGCCACAGCTGGATAGTACTGGATAGTACTGCCACAGCTCTTGATCACATCTGGACCAACATAACCTCTCCGCTTACTTCAGGTATAATCACTGATAGCCCTACAGGCCATTACCCCACATTTCCCCTAACCAACATTCACAAACCACCTCTAGATACAAGGAAGATAAGCTTTAGGCTGCACAATGAAACTTCTATAGGCAATTTTATAGCTGCTGCTGCAAATATCAACTGGGAGTCCGAGTTAGGTAACATAGGGGACATCAACCTAGCAGTGCAATCATTTCTTCAAAAAACTCTCAGCCTTTATAACACCCACTGTTCTATGCTAACGAAACAAGTCACAACTAAAAGGCTAAACAATCCTTGGCTTACAAAGGCGATACTTAAATCTATTACTAAAAAACATGAACTTGAGAAGAAGTATAGGTTAGGTATCGTCTCCAAAGAACTTTCAAAGAATTACTCATCATTACTATCTAAAATAATTAGGAGAGCTAAAATTAAATACTACGAAGATAAATTTACTCAAACAAAGGGCAACATTAAGAAAACATGGAACACAATTTCACAACTACTGGGATCAAAAAAGATTTTAAATAACAAACCAATAATCCTGTCCAATAACGATGGTCAGCTTTCAGCCACTGATACTGCTATTGAATTCAATAGGTTCTTCTCATCCATTGGATCATCCCTTGCTAATGATATTCCATCTTCCAGTACTAATGTTCAGGACTATCTTACAGGTAACTACCCACAGTCTCTGTACCTAACGCCCGCTAATTCCGCTGATGTAAATGAGGTAATCCTTTCCCTTAAGACCAAGTCTAGTGCCCTTGAGGAGATACCAACTCTAATCTACAAAGCAGCCTCCAGATCTTTAGCCCCTGCCATTGCATTGCTCTACAACAAGTCACTTGAACTCCAAACTTTTCCAGATATTCTAAAAAAAAAGCGAGAGTAACCCCTGTCCACAAATGTGGTGATGTCACTTATGTCAACAACTTCAGACCTATATCAATCCTGCCTAACTTGTCAAAAATATTTGAAAAACTAATCTACAAGCAGCTTTACTCTTATCTAGCCAAACACAATATACTTAGCGCTTGCCAATATGGCTTCAGACCCAAAAAAAGCACTAACGATGCACTTATTAGTATGATTAACTTGATACATGCAGCTCTTGATAAAAATGAGTTCCCTGTTGGGTTATTTGTAGACCTACGTAAGGCTTTTGACACTCAACCACCAAAACCTTCTTCTTAAATTACATCATTATGGAGTCAGAGGACACTCCCTGCATTACCTTCAGTCCTACCTTACTGACAGGCTGCAGTATGTTTCTGTGAATAATTCTATTTCTCCGACACTACCTATAAACATTGGTGTTCCTCAGGGCAGCATACTTGGCCCTCTCCTCTTTCTCATCTACATTAATGACCTTCCAAATGCCTCTCAACACCTCAAACCAATTTTATTTGCTGATGACACAACTTTCATCTTCTCCAGTCCTGACCCTCTTGCTCTAAATGTCACTGTGAATACTGAACTAAATAAAGTGCATCTTTAGCTAACTGCTAACAAACTTACCCTTAGCATTGACAAAACTTTCTATATTTTGTTTGGTAATAAATCCTCAAATGAAATTAATTTAAGAGTAAACAATATACAAATCAGTAGTAAAGTTGATGGTAAATTCCTTGGTGTCCTCATCGATAGCAAGCTGAATTTCCAAGGACACATTCTAAATACTGTATGACAAAAAACGTTTCTAAAACTGTTGGCGTTCTTTCTAAGATCAGATATTATGTACCCCGCCGTGCCCTGGTGACTCTCTATTACTCTCTCATCTACCCATATCTCAACTATGGTATTTGTGCTTGGGGTTCTACTACCCAAAATCATTTACGTCCTCTAATTACTCAACACAAAGCTGCTATTAGGACAATATCTAACTCTGGCCCCAGACATCACTCGGTACCCTTACTCAAATCTCTGAATATGTTAGATATTAAGTCATTGCACATTCTCTCATGTGTACTCTATATATTTAAAAGTCTGAACTGTAATGTCAGTCCTGACCTTAAAAGCTTCCTAGAAGGTTGTAACAGAACCCATGAGCACCACACCAGAAACAAATACCTATTTGATATTCCAAGAGTACGACTTAATCAAACTAGAAATGCTCTACAAATCAAGGGACCCAGAATGTGGAATGACCTTCCCAATCATGTCAAAGACTGTACCTCTCTTAACCAGTTTTTTAGTTTAGTTCATTTATTATGCACCCCATACCCATCCCGTGGGCGGTAGTGGAAAGGGTTACAGAGGCACATAATGGGCTCAGGGACTCAACCCCACAATTCATTTAGCTAAGCAAGTTACAATCTTGATGAGCTAGTTACAAAATTCAGTATAACTCCAGTTTAAGTGTAGAAGTATAAGTTCTACCTAATTTACTCCATGTAACCTACCTTACCCTATGCTAAATGTCAACCCATATGTCCTGCTATTTTCAAACAATACTGTTTGTTGACCAACTTGTATAATAGCTGATTTCTGCCATGTTAACCCCCCCCCTCCCCTTTTTTTTATTTTCAATACAATTTATACTTTAATCTCAATTACTATTAAGCTCTATCTATAAATCCAACGTTATGTTTGTAAATGAACTGTGTATGTACTTTCCCTGAATAAAATTTTTTTTATTTATTATTTATATAAATGGATGGCGTGTACGAAAACATAAGTGAACGAAATATTATAAATATAGGTAATATGGTGTAGGAAAGGTTGTATACGAAGCGACGGTATCCGGTGTAAACATGGCGGCCTCTCTCAGCCGGAGACTGGCGGCCCTGGCCAGGTGTGTCCCCACCACTGGTAAGCTGCCCCCTCACGCCCACACCCACGCCCACACCCACGCCCACACCCACGCCCACACCTGGTGCGGGTGTTACCATGTTGGATAAGTCTTAACACGGGACTCTGGGGTCCAGGTTTTGGGGGTGTATGTTTCACCTTATGTTCCCCCACAGTCAGGGGACAGGATGCCTGGTAGGTCTATAAAGGTCTTCCTAGGCCTATAAATAATATCCCTCCTCCCCCCCCCCCTCACCCAGGATACATGCCACAACAGTTGCCTGGCTCTTGGGTACATATTTCTTAACACGTATATGGTATCGAAACTTATTTATTTGTAAATATTGAACAATTTAAGGGATATTGATTGGGTCAATTTGTTCAGAAGCTCAGACGTAACACAAGCAATGAACAACAGTCTAAAGCTCAACAAACCACAATGTAGGATAATAAACAGGAGACGTCTTGTCACGTGTTATAAACCCGCGGAACCGCCTGCTTCTCGAAGTCGTAAATGCCAAAACATTATTGAATTTCAAAACCCGGTTCATCAAAATCATCAGGAAAATGGGGACGAGGGGGGGGGGAGGGGACTTTGACAAGCTGCAGGCTACCTGTCCTTGTCAAGGCCAGTAGAGAGATGTGGTCCTCAGGCAAATTCAGGTAGAAATAAATATAGAAATAGTTTGGTGTATGGTAATTCTTACAGGTATTGTGAATACAGGTCTTGCTAATATATATATATATATATATATATATATATATATATATATATATATATATATATATATATTATATATATATATATATTTATATATTTATTAGTATATCTTGGTAGCAGTCTTTCCTGTAGACATATATTATTAAATATGACCGAAAAAGTAAGATTAATAATTCTAACACGAATTTTCTCGATTTTCCTTATGTTTCTTTTTACTGGTGACAGTAAATGAAAAATCAATTCTCCAAAATTCATTTTTATTTCTAGTCTGACGCGACACTTGAGCGCGTTTCGTAAAACTTATTACATTTTCAAAGACTTTAGTTTATCCACACACAACTTATGCTTTATGAAACAGCATTGGCTCTTATACCTGCATTTGGGTGAGGTGATGATATACAATACGGGGTACAGAATAGTGGGGTACAAACAATGGGTATAGATGGAAGTTGGGTAAAGATAGAACTGCAGAAGGCCTATTGGCCCATATTTCTTGATGTTTCTATATTGGTGCGGAGTCTTGAAGTGGGTAGAATATAGTTGTGCGTTAATTGGCTGTTGATTGCTGGTGTTGACTTCTTGATGTGTAGTGCCTCGCAGATGTCAAGCCGCCTGTTGTCGCTGTATCTATCAATGATTTCTGTGTTGTTTGTTAAGATTTCTCTGGTGATGGTTGGTTGTGGGAAGAGAATATATGTTCCTTAATGGAGCCCTGTTGCTTATGCATCGTTAATCGCCTGGAAAGAGATGTTGTTGTCTTGCCTATATACTGAGTTTTTTGAGGCTTACAGTCCCCAAGAGGGCATTTGAAGGAATGCCTTCAAATGCCCTCTTGGGGACTGTAAGAAAGAAAATTCGTGTTAGAATTATTAATCTCACTTTTTCGGTCATATTTAATAATATATATATATATATATATATATATATATATATATATATATATATATATATATATATATATGTCGTACCTAGTAGCCAGAACTCACTTTTTGCCTACTATGCAAGGCCCGACTTGCCTAATAAGCCAAATTTTCCTGAATTAATATATTTTCTTTATTTTTTTTCTTATGAAAAGATAAAGCTACCCATTTCATTATGTATGAGGTCAATTTTTTTTCATTGGAGTTAAAATTAATGTAGATATATGACCGAACCTAACCAACCCTGCCTAACCTAACCTAACCTATCTTTATAGGTTAGGTTGGGTTAGGTAGCCGAAAAAGTTAGGTTAGGTTTGGGTAGGTAGGTTAGGTAGTCAAAAAACAATAAATTCATGAAAACTTGGCTTATTAAGCAAATCGGGCCTTGCATAGTAGGCTGAGAAGTGCGTTCTGGCTACTAGGTACGACATATATATATATATATATAATATACTGTATATACACTTGTTTGATATGCAGTATTTTGTAATCATTTTATAGTTATTGATCCCTTTAAAATGGCAATGCCATACGACAACAACCCGTCTTCTTAAAATAACGTTGCTTTTCGCTGGCATGCGCGCTGTGGTAAAAAAATGGACGTAATTTGAAATGTAATCGACTCACAAAAGTGACGTACTGTCCCGTTTTCTGTTTGGAGTCCTCCGGTTTACTCGGTTAGGTTAGGAGAGGAAACTTTCAATTAACGTTTTTCATGACTTTTGAAACCTTAGGAGAACTTCCTGTCCTCCTAACCTGATCAACCAGGATACCCAAGAGGTGGTATCCTTATCAACCAGTATACCTTATGGTTGGATATCTGATCAAGTAGGCTGTGACTCATACATCATACTGCAAGCAGCTATGTCCAACAGCCTGGTTGACCAGTCCAGCAACGAGAAGGCCTGGTCGACGACCGGGTCGCGGGGACGCTAAGCCCCGAATCATCTCAAGGTAACCTACCAGAGAACCCTTATTAACTGGCTGTTTTGGAAAAAAAAAATCCAAAATTTATTATCAATTACCCTGTATTTTTCATTTTCAAATTATGTCCATTTTCAGCTATACAGGCAAATGGCCAAATTCAGACGTAATTTGTAAGGGGACAGGATGACTACATATTTGTGTAATGTAATACAGTGGAACCTCTATTAACGAGTTTAATCCGTTCTGGCACCGAGCTCGTTACCTGGAAAACTCATCTTTGGAAACAAATTTCCCCATTAAAATAAAGGAAATAAATTTAATCCGTTCCACTCCCAAAAACATCCATACTTGTATGACATTTTTTAATGTAATATAATACTGCACATGTAATTATAAATGTTTTGTTGCACTGTTTTAATGTTACTTTACCTTATGAAGAGTCGTTGCTGGCTTGAGGGAGACGATGGGGAGGTGGGATGGAGGAGAGGGGTTATGGTGTGGAAGGAGAATCCACCTCTGAGTCAGGCGGGCTCTCTCTTCTTGGGATTTTCACCCCACTGGGACCAGGTTGTGGTTCACTATCACTGGCTCTTTTCTCTACTTTTGGAAAGAACTTTTATATTGACAATTGCTTTTGTCTTTGTTTTAGGATATCCATAAAACGAGACAGCAAATTGTCATTAAACATGTTCACACACGGGTTGTCACTGCTTGACCAGGGTGATGTCAGTGGAAGAGGCAGCATCCTCCCTTACCTCCTCATTCCCTTACTAATGGTGTAAATTGTTGATGAGGACCTGCCATGCTCCCTTGTGAGATCAGTCACACAGACACCACACTCATGCTTCGCTATAATTTCCTTCTTCAAATCCACAGTAATTGTATCTTTCTTCCTCTTGACAACACTATCTTTAGCAAGCAGCTTCTTGGAGACATCGTGTGTTACAAATTGTAGTCGCAAAACCACTAAAAACCCAAAGAAAAGAGCAAATAAATCCAGAGGGATGCTTGTCGTGTGAGATAAAACAAACAACACTGGCGTCGGAGGCGTCCGAGAATTTGCGAGAACCCGCGAGACGCTAGAAGCACCATGTGGTTTCGCTCGTTAAAGGGGCGAGCTCGTCAATAGAGACAAATTTGCTGCGAGTGGCTGCTCGTTACTAGAAAAAACTCGTTAATAGAGCCACTCGTTAATCGAGGTTCCACTGTATCT
>WNGS01006708.1:12489608-12527687 GCA_020271785.1 Procambarus virginalis | reverse complement strand
TAGTGGAAAGGGTTACAGAGGCACATAATGGACTTAGGGACTCAACCCCACAATTCATTTAGCTAAGCAAGTTACAATCTTGATGAGCTAGTTACAAAATTCAGTATAACTCCAGTTTATGTGTAGAACTACAAGTTCTACCTAATTTACTCCATGTAACCTACCTTACCCCCTAAATGTCAACCCATATGTCCTGCTATTTCAAATAATACTGTTTGTTGACCAACTTGTATAATAGCTGATTTCTGCCATGTTCACCCCCCCTCCCCTTTTTTTTTATTTTCAACACAATTTATACTTTAATCTCAATTACTATTAAGCATTAGTCCAAGTGGGTTTTTCCCCCACACCTTGCCCAAATGCTATGCTTATTAGTGGCTTTAGGTAATGTATATACTAGCTCTATCTATAATCCAACGTTATGTTTGTAAATGAACTGTGTATGTACTTTTCCTGAATAAAATTTATTTATTTATTATATATATATAAATGGATGGCGTGTACGAAAACATAAGTGAACGAAATATTATTATTATAGGTAATATGGTGTAGGAAAGGTTGTATACGAAGCGACGGTATCCGGTGTAAACATGGCGGCCTCTCTCAGCCGGAGACTGGCGGCCCTGGCCAGGTGTGTCCCCACCACTGGTAAGCTGCCCCCTCACGCCCACACCCACGCCCACACCCACGCCCACACCCACGCCCACACAGGCCACTCTTGGTGCGGGTGTTACCATGTTGGATAAGTCTTAACACGGGACTCTGGGGTCCAGGTTTTGGGGGGGGGGTATGTTTCACCTTATTGTTCCCCCACAGTCAGGGGACAGGATGCCTGGTAGGTCTATAAAGGTCTTCCTAGGCCTATAAATAATATCCCTCCTCCCCCCCCTCACACCAGGATACATGCCACAACAGTTGCCTGGCTCTTGGGTACATATTTCTTAACACGTATATGGTATCGAAACTTATTTTTTTTTGTAAATATTGAACAATTTAAGGGATATTGATCGGGTCAATTTGTTCAGAAGCTCAGACGTAACACAAGCAATGAACAACAGTCTAAAGCTCAACAAACCACAATGTAGGATAATAAACAGGAGACGTCTTGTCACGCGTTATAAACCCGCGGAACGCCTGCTTCCCGAAGTCGTAAATGCCAAAACATTATTGAATTTCAAAACCCGGTTCATCAAATCATCAGGAAAAATGGGGACGAGGGGGGGGGAGGGGACTTTGACAAGCTGCAGGCTACCTGTCCTTGTCAAGGCCAGTAGAGAGATGTGGTCCTCAGGCAAATTCAGGTAGAAATAAATATAGAAATAGTTTGGTGTATGGTAATTCTTACAGGTATTGTGAATACAGGTCTTCTTGCTAATATATATATATATATATATATATATATATATATATATATATATATATATATATATATATATATATATATATATAATATACTGTATATACACTTTGTTTGATATGCAGTATTTTGTAACCATTTTATAGTTATTGATCCCTTAAAAATGGCAATGCCATACCACAACAACCCGTCCTCTTAAATAACGTTGCTTTTCGCTGGCATGCGCGCTATGGTCAAAAAATGGACATAATTTGAAATGTAATCGGCTCACAAAAGTGACGTACTGTCCCGTTTCTGTTTGGAGTCCTCCGGCTTACTCGGCTAGGTTAGGAGAGGAAACTTTCAATTAACGGTTTTCATGACTTTTGAAACCTTAGGAGAACTTCCTGCCCTCCTAACCTGATCAACCACGATACCCAAGAGGTGGTATCCTTATCAACCAGGATACCCAAGAGGTGGTATCCTTATCAACCAGGATACCCAAGAGGTGGTATCCTTATCAACCAGGATACCCAAGAGGTGGTATCCTTATCAACCAGGATACCCAAGAGGTGGTATCCTTATCAACCAGGATACCCAAGAGGTGGTATCCTTATCAACCAGGATACCCAAGAGGTGGTATCCTTATCAACCAGGATACCCAAGAGGTGGTATCCTTATCAACCAGGATACCTTATGGTTGGATATCTGATCAAGTAGGCTGTGACTCATACGTCAGACTGCAAGCAGCTATGTCCAACAGCCTGGTTGACCAGTCCAGCAACGAGAAGGCCTGGTCGACACTTACTCTACCACTGTACCACCACTGACTTGTGAACGTCATATGTCCAGATTTCTACTGAAATCACAGGATTTCTAGAGGCCCCTCCTGAAGCCAGTCCAAGTTTTATGTATGATCCTCAAGCACTTAGGTGAAGGCAAAGTTTTTATTTATATACACAAGAGTTCTTACATTCTTGTAAAGCCACTAGCATGCATAGCATTTCAGGCAAGTCCTTAGTCTTAATTTTCCCTGGAATGTGACCCACCAAATCATTTACCAACCGGGTACCTATCCACTACTGGGTGAACAAATGCATACAGCTAAGGATTTGTGCCTAGTCAATCTTCCCCAGCCAGGATACGAACCCAGGTCAAAGTGCTCGCAAAGCATGGGGCGAGTGTTTTACCACTGTGCCACGGTTGAAAGTACAGCACATTAATTCAACACTGTACACTCTTAACTTCATATACACACTCAAAATCACACTAATGTGATATTTTGTATGTACAGATATTAATAAGAAAATCCACTGGGGGCTCTGAGGTGATGCAGACCTCAATTACAGCATTAAGTGAATGGAAAAGAAGTGATACAGTACTAGTATTCAGAATTTCTGCATGCTGTATGTACATTCATATTTAAAATGATCATATCAAGCCTGACTACAATAGTACAGAATTTTAAGTACACTTTGTGCTTGTCAGTATGTTAAAATCATAGCACACTAGTAATAATTCCATAACACTGGGCATGGAAGTATGTATTCCCTTGTAACACTGAGCACAACAATATGGTTCTTCACATAACACACTCAATACGGAAATATATTTTTTCCTTTAGCATGTTAGGCCTGACAATACATTTATCATAATGTGACGTAATGTAAAGTGCAGAAATGGCCAGGTCTATATTTATAAATCTGGACCTCCATATAATGGATACTGATGAAGTTCACTAATCCAGACAATATGGGAAGGACCCCCCGTCTGGATGGGCATGTCATCTGGATCAACAGATGTTTTACCGGGGAAGTCCAAAAATGATCATTTCCAAAAAATTTTGTTCCACAACCAACATAATTTGAATTGCCACATATAATTATAAAATATTCGAGTACAGTGGCCTCTCCATTTACGAATTTAATCCATTCCCAGAGACGGGTCGTAACTCAAAAATTTGTAACTGGAAATTAATTTTCCCATAAGAAATAATGTAAATTGAATTAATCCATTCCACACTCCTAAACAATATTAACTTCAAAATATACAGGTATTTCATACATAATACACATTTCGTACTGTAGTATTTACAAGTTATAGCTTACTTTTATTGATGACTCTAGTTAGCGTATGGAAGACTGAAAGCTGGGGGGGGGGGAGGAGGAGGAGCAGTGTTACTATTTGGAAGGGGAAGTCCCCTTCCATTATAACATCAGGCAGTGATGAATTCTTTGGGGTACTCTCTCTCCCCCCCCACCTCGGTTCTGCTTGCATACCACTAGGACCTGGTTGTGGCTCACTGCTTGTTTTTCTCACTAAGAACCTAACCACTGGCTTTCTTGGGACCCATGGCATGGTATATAATTACTTATCTGTGGAGAGCCCCTTCGGCTCCCTGGAGCTATACCGAGCTGATGTATATATATATTAGACCGTGGCAACAGTCACTCGAAGGAGTTCTAGGTCTACCGGGGACCAGAGCCAAAACCTGGCCCCCTCAAGAGAGGCACTAGGAGCACTCCCCAAAACTTCAAGAAATAAGCAAACAAGGAAACGTCATACACCGCCACCGCGCCGCTTGTCCGCACAGCCCTCCCCTACCCGGGAGGGGGAGGGCGGTGCCCTGAACCCTCCGTGCTGGCTACTTACACCTTCAGTTTGTAGGGCTGATGTGCTCTGGGGCTGTAAACTCTGGCCTCAATTTCTTGCCAGATTTTGTGCCTTCGTGGTGTTTCCTGCTCCTTGTGGTGCAGTGGTCAGGTGTAACTACAGTGTACTGGGGCTGCATGCACTTGGGGCTACCTTCCCTACGTGTCCTGTAAGTACAGAGGAACTTTGGGTGACGAGCTGCCCCATCTACGAGCATTTCAGGTAATGAGAAAGCCACGTGGTGCTTCCAGCGTTCCCGCTGATTCTCGCAAATTCTCGGATGCCTCCGACAACAGTGTTGTTGTTTTATTATGCAGGATAGGCATCCCTCTGCTTTTCCTTATCAGATGGATGGATAAGGCATTTACAGTCAGTCAGGCATTTACAGTCATATAAAGTTAGAGTATGATTAAAGATAAAGAGTATGATTCATTATTGTACAATTTAGTAGTATTGTATATAACATGGAAATATTTTTTATTTATACAATGGGGCCTCAACTTACGATGCTAATCCGTTCTCAGAGACGGATCGTAAGTCGAAGAGATTTTTCCCATAAGAAATAAAGGGATTTGAATTAATCCGTTCCCCACCCTCCAAAATATTCACATACAAATACATTTTATACTGAATACAATGTTTTTTCTAACTACAATACAGTACCAAAGTTTCTCTTACCTTTATGGATGGCTCTTGATGGCGTATGGAAGATGGTGATGGGGGAGGAGGAGAGTTGTTACTGTTTGGAAGGGGAGTCCCCTTCCATTATCACATCAGGCAGTGATGTTTTCTCTGGGGTACTCGCTCTCCTATGTTTTGCCTGAATACCACTAGGACCTGGTTGTGGTTCAGTGCTTGTTTGTCTCACTACAAATTTGTCAAGAGACATTTGTTTTTCCCTTCGTTTTAACATTTGTCTGTAAGGCCGGCCACACACGTGCAGTTTTAACTGACAGTTATAGCTGTTCAGTTAAAACTGTCAGTTAAAACTGCACGTGTGTGGGTATCTCAGTTGCTCATTTCGTCAGTTCAACAGAATTGTACAGTTAAACTGCGACAAATGCAATGTTCCATATTTTTAACTGAAAGGAGTAACTGAACTGAGCATGTGTGGGGATTCGTAACTGTACAGTTCTCAACTTCTCATTTCTACAGGTGGAAGCGGTGAGTGCAATTTGAGATGGCACGTAAACAAAACCAAGTGATTGTTGAATTCATTGAACTCTATCGATCTGAACCTTGCCTGTGGCAAGTTAAAAATGAAGAGTATCATGACCGCACAAAGAAAGATGTTGCCTATAGCAAATTAGTAAAGAAGTTGGAGGATACACAAAGAATACACCAAGAGTGGCAAGATCGTACTCCTCGGAATCCATGGTAAAACTGAGGGATTGAACTGTGTGTGTGTGTGCATTTCATTTTTAACTGACGTCAGTTTGAACTGTGACAGTTATAACTGAACAGTCATAACTGTCAGTTAAAACTGCACGTGTGTGGCCGGCCTAATGATGCATCACAGTGTCATTGAATAGGTTAAGGCAACGACCTACTGCAGCTTGATTTGGGTGAGTCGTTTCAGCAAAGGTTTGCAATTCTTCCCATGTTGCACACATTTTCTTAATTGTTGAGGAAGAGACATTCTGTACTCTCGTTTCTGCTTTATGGTCATCCTTACATGGGTTTTTATATGTTGAGCCTTACCACTGACCTTCCTGGGACTCATGGCGCGATATATAATAATTACTTTAATGTTCAAAATGCAAAAAATCACCACAAAAGTGGAATTTCTTATAGGTGCGATCGTCACTAAGCGGGCAGCTGTAGTAAACTGAGGCAGGTTGGCCGCGTGACCGGGAACCACGCGCTCGGCCGACACGAACGTGTACCAACAAATATCGGAAGTCGACGACACCATCTGATGTCGAGTAGCATTTTTCGATGAAATTTACATCATAACTCAAAATTATCGCAAGTAGGGGCAATCGTATGTCGAGGTGCCACTGTATTACTAAAAAAGTGCATTACATAGATGCCTCCTGAAGGCATCACCTCTTGCAAAGAATCCAACCCTGCAATGAACTGGAGTTGGTCCCATATAGTTTGTCGAATCAAGGTTGTACTGTATTGATATATTTTTAACCCTTACACTGCTCAGGGGTCCTGGGCACATTTACACCCCTGTGCGCAAGAAAAAAAAAATCCAAAATTTTTTTCGTCTTCTAAACATGTTAATTTGAGTCCCCTGAGCACGGGAAAAATAATAAAAAAATTCTATTATGCATACCAATGACACAATTGAGCCGAGAAGTTGGCCGATGACGTCACAGAACGTGAGCGCTCGAGGCTGCTGCGTCAGCCAGCTGTCACTCACGGCCGCTCTCGCGGCCCGAGTTGCCGCGAATTTATTTTCGCGGAATTATTTACAGTATTTTTGGGTCATTTTACTCAAATTTTTTTCGCTAGTATTGTTCCAATTATTAGCAATAGACGTTGTATTATAATAAAAATGGTCTAAACTCAATAGGCGCTCACATATTAGTGTCACAAGTATGCCCACCAAAATGGTATAATTTACAGGAAATATTCAATGTATTTGGGTTTTTTTCAAAATAAACACAAAAAATAACTTGATATGTACATTTATTTACCAAAGAATTACACATTTAGTACTCCTGGAGACTGTGATACTGTGCGAAACAGTCGATATGGCACAGAGGGACGGCACACGCTTCGCACCATGTCAACACCAATTTACGTTTCTGTGGCCTCAATTTGGTACTGGAACACACAACACACCGACGCTGGCCTGCTGCACGAGCTCCAGTTGGTGGTAATTTCTTGATTTGGTGCATCAGAAAGGCCTCCCTGTAAGCGAGCCTGGGTGCAGGAGCATGGTTCAATATTGGGTCTCGAATGGGTCTTTGTATGCCAGGTGTGTCCTTGCCAAATTTACCTAGCAACTGTTTCACAACTTGAAAACTAAACGAACGGAAATATGGTTTTCTACCTGTCTTTACAAGAAACATGTTGTAACTGTTCAGCATTGTTACGTCAATTAGGTGGAAAATCATTTTCTTCGTCCACTTCACAGTCTTCCGTACACACTCTACAGCACCCACCATCATGTCACATTTATCAACTAAACGCATGTTGATGTTGTAGTCCATCACACAATCTGGCTTATATATTATTTGCTTTGTTGTTCTGTTCACCTTGCCACTGTCCACCATTGTACCAGGGTGAATGGTGGTCAACATGTTCACTTCACGTCTGTCTTTCCACCGCACTGAAAGCATTGCACCACTTTTTCTTACCTCGCAATCACCTACTTGCATAGCAGTGTCAAACACAGGCATTTCCTTTCGTTTTGGCTTTACTGTTCCACACACTCCAGTCTTATTATCAAGCAAGAATTTCGTTAGCAAGGGACTGGTATAATAGTTATCTGTGTACAATATGTGGCCCTTGTTCAGATATGGTGCAAGCAGTGACTTCACCACACTACCTGAGAAGCCATGTTCGTCATTAGCAGGAATATCTACATTTGTGGCTGAATAAAGTATCATGTGTAACACCATTCCTGATTCACAGTCACAGAGCACAAAGAATTTCAGTCCAAATCGGTGACGTTTTGAGGGAATATACTGCTTGAAGGCAGCACGTCCTTTGAAAAGCACAAGGGATTCATCAATAACCAGCTTCTGAGCTGGTACGTAGTAATCTCGGAACTTTCCAATCAGGTCATTTAGCACGTGCCTCACCCTCCAAAGCCTATCATCCTGTGTCTCGTCTGCATTATTTGCAAAATGAATGCACCGTAGGATCAACAGAAATCTGTCTCGGGACATATATTTCCCGAACAATGGTGTTGGAACAGCGTTGTCTTTGCTCCAATAATCTGAAATTACGTGTTTCACACAATGTTTCATCAACATGCAAATTGCGAAAAACACATACATTTCACCAACAGTTGTCTCTTTCCAACGCTGTAGTCGTGAAAATTCTGTAACTTCCTCAAGTTCAATGAGATCGGCCGCAAGTCTGTTCGTTTCATGAACAATGTGTTCCATGAGCGGCTCATCGAAATATGCAATAAAAAAGTCACTTTCACACATTTCGTCACCAGTATCAGGGAAAAGATCTGTAATTCCCACATCTCTGTTGTCAAAGTCGGGAATTTGTGGTACAAAATCTTCCCCATCACTCCACACACACAAATCTGCTGCCTTCCGAGAGCCATTAGCTGCACGACGGCGAGGAATCCGGGGACCAGGAGCTGAAGCAGGCATTGTAACAGTAGGGGCAGGAACGGTAGATGAGGTAAAAGATCTGGAACATGAGGGAATTTGTTCCTCATTGTCGCCATATTGTCCCATGCGGCGGCGCTTGGCTGGGCGGGTAGCTGATGCGGCGAAACTTGTACTGGCACTAACAGCCGGGGTAAAACTATTCTCAGATTCTTCATCACTAAAACCTGAGAAAGATTCACTTGTTTCTGAATCGTTGATCATATCATAAACGTGTAGTGGTATAGATGAACGACGTGCTTGGGCGCGAGGTGGTGTTGAGTGGTGTTGAGTAGTATCCTCGTGAGGCATCCTCACCCTCGTGGCACCCACATGTTCACCCTCACTATCCGTTGTTTCGATTTCTTCTGGCTGGGTATAATCTTCATCTATATCAGAGTCGTCAATATCAGACTCGTCAACGTCCTTGAACAATTCATCTGCAATTTCGTCTTCGGTCAAAGACTGTGCGGCGCGGTGCGCTAAGCGAGGTCGCACGCTGGGTCGTGATGCGCTCGCCATGGTGTCTGGCCACTAACTAAGGCCTGTGAAACAAAGGAGGCCTGCTCTAGATTTTTTTTCAAAATGGCGTCTGTTTACAATAGCCCGTGGCTATGGGATGGGTGACCCCTTTACACCGCGGGACGTTTGAATCGTGCCTGGCACCCTTTGGCGTATATATACGCCATGCGCACGGTCAGACATGTTACTCATGGCGTATATATACGCCATGCGCAGTTTAAGGGTTAATAATACAGTAGTGTGTGTGTGGAAATTCAAATTACATTGGTTGTGGTACAAAAAATTATAAATATGTTTATGTTTGCTTTGCTTCTCTGAATTTTGTAAAAATTTTGCTTATCTGGATGTCCGGCTTATCTGGTAGGGGTGGGGGGATCCTGTCCATATAGTCTGGATAAGTAAGCTCATACAGTACTTGTAAAGTAACTTTATAGTTGGGTAAGATATAGGTTCATTAAGCTGATTAATTAAAAACACATTTTATATTTTTATTTTCACATATAAAATATATGCAGTATGTATTAACATTTTTCAGTTCTAATGTACATAGAACTATATTTCTGTATTGTTAAGTACAATAAATTATTCCAATTTGAGAATAATCAAGACTACCAATCTTTGACTCTCCCAAAGTAAGTTAACATTTATGTTAGTTCTGTATTAATTATTTCTATGAATATGCTGCAATAACTATCTAAATCTGTATGTGTTGAAGAACAAATTAAATTGGTTGTGGTAAAAAAAAAACTGAATTTATTTGTTATTTTTATGAGTGCAATAAGTATTATGGTAAGTACTGCACTGTACATTGGGCAATTTGGATCTCAGTGTAAATTGGATGGGGGTCTCCCCTATCTGATATGAATTGGTGAGCGAATGCTGTATATGAATTAGTGAGTGAATGCTGTATTTGAACAAGTCCACAAGGGCCGTGACGAGGATTCGAACTTGCGTGCGAGAGCATCGCAGAGCGGACGCAGGTTCGAATCCTCGTCACGGCCCTTGTGGATTTGTTCATTTGATGCATCACGTTAGTGTGATCTCTGTGTGTAATGCCGTATTTGTTGCCAAGCACAGCAACACATGGGCAGCATAAAGCCACAGTTTCTTCTCGCCCCTCACCTTGACCCTGCGGCTATTATAAACCCGTTCCATTCTAGCTGTACGCAAACCAGAAATAATAATTTTATAAAATGATACATCTGCATGGAAAAAATATTAGGAAAAGGCAATCATTAGCCAGAATAGGGACTCCATGTGTCACACTTAGTGGCCTTTTGGATCACTGAAGCACCTCAACCCACCCTTTTCCCTATTCCACACTATGGCACCATTTATAAGGGGTGCAAGGATTACCTTGAGGTTGTCTCTCTTGGTGGTCTGGTCAACCAGACTGTTAGACACTGCATCTTGCAGTCTAATGCATGAAACACAGCCTGGTTGATCAGGTATCCCTTGAAGGTGTTTTATCACATGTCACATAGTGGCATTTTAACACTTTAGCTGTGATGATCATACTAGCACAAAATGACGGTACACATTCATTAAAACAGCACTCTTATCTTCACTTTCAGTTGTACCTCGTGCAAGAGAGGCAAGACTGTTCAGCTCCCAGCTGTATCGTAAGTATCTCGTACTTAGCTTGCGTTTTTGTTAAGAGCTGTACTTGTAGTTCATATGTTTTGCATTATGTAGACAACTATGTTGTAATATTAGGGGTATAAGCAAGCTCAGTATTCTGCACATACTATTAAAACATTGTTTTTCTGAGCTACAACACACTGTTACTTCCTAAGACATGATCCTACTAATAAATTTACGCCCCATACTGTTGGTGTCTTCCTTCCCCTGATCAGAAAATGGCCACTGCCTTTAGGACGAAAGGCGGTGGAGTTTCTGATGGGGAAGGAAGAGACAATTGCGCACCGCGTTCCGCAAGGCGCGGTGCGGACAGTCTGGGTGACATAAATAGCGCGGGAAGGAAGGTCTCGCCCTCACTCCAGTCTCGACACATTCTGCGATTCAAGAAGCAACTACAATTCACAGCAAGTCGACATTCTCTACCGAGCTACAGAAGATGTCTTTTCAAATACCTATGTAGAGGATTTATTTAACCTGGAATCACTTTCACAAGGTTCATTCAGATAAACTCTAAAGCCCTTCCAAGCACACTATTTTTTTTTTTTGTATCACACGTACTGTAAGCACACACAAATTTTAATTTCCTGTTGCTCTGGCTGTATGTCACATCCTGGTCCACATGACCACAAAGTGCCGTCATCGACACTGAAATGAGATCCCCCTGGTTCAATCCTAATCACATTTGTCCTAACTGGTGTCCAGGTCAGTATTGGATAAGCAGAAACCAGCATTCAGTCAGTGACTTGTGTTTATGCTTAGAAATTTTTGTTTCATTGTGCTTATGGTATAACTGAATATAACCATTGTCCTTGTGGTATAACTGAATATAACCATTGTGCTTGTGGTATAACTGAATACAACCATTGTGCTTGTGGTATAACTGAATACAACCATTGTGCTTGTGTATAACTGAATATAATCATTGGGTTATGGTAGAAGTGAATGCTACTTGTGTGTGTATATACAGGGCCATTGTATCTCTTGATAGTGTAATGGGGGGTGGGGGGAATAGAAAATTAATTATATAGATGGAAAGGAGAAAGTAAAGAAGAGGAGTCGTCAATGAGGAGGAGCTAGAGAGGAATGTGGAAGGGTGAGACAGGGGAAGCCACAGGTAGAAGGAAGGTGGGATGAGCTATTTAGTGGAAAAGGCAGAGTTGAGATAGAATTAGAGAAGAAAATAAAAAGTTATAAGATAGTATTGGGGGATAAAATGAAAGGATTACTAGGAGGGAAAGGGAAGAGGATAGAGCTGCCACCGTCCATTTAAATATATTTTACTGTAGGGAGTCCCATCGGCTCCCTGGAGCTATCGGACTGATGTACGTTATATTAGTCTGGGGCTTCAGTCAATGGAGTTCTACCTACCAGGGGGACCATGAGCCAGAACCTGGCTGCCTCGGAGAGATGCAGGGAGCAATGGCCTCGAGGAAAACCCCCCTTGTATTTGCAGGTTATCTTGTATCTGCGTATCTGCATCGACTGGGGTTAGGCACCCAGAAAGATAGGCATCTCAAAACAAACCCTACTTGGTAGGAAATAGCTAAAAAAAAAAAAAAGACCAAACAGAGAAACAGAGCTCCCCAAAGAAAAGAAAACAAGCAAACGTTAATTATCGCCGCTGCACCGCTTGTCTGCACAGCTCCCCCCCACCCCCAAAGAGGGAAGGGAGTCCCGGACCCCCACACTGGCTGCCCACACCTTCAGTTCGTAGGCTGAAGCTCTCTGGGCGGCTGCCAACTCTGGCCTCGGTTTCCTACTGGATTTTGTGCTCTTGTGGTGTTTTACCTGCTGCTTGTGATGCGCTGGCCAAGGAGTAATTTAGTGTAATGGGGCTGCATGTGCTTAGGGCTGCCTTCCCTAGTGTCCTGTAAGTACTACCCTTGGGTTCTAGGGTTGCCTTCCCTAGAATCTTCACTCTTGCACTTCCGTTGCAGATCCTGCTGCTCGGCATTTACCCTGCCCTTGGGGCTAGCTGGGGTTTTGTGGCCTTTGTTACGCCCTGGGTTGGAGGTGGTGTTTTTGCTGGTTGGGGCGCATCGGTGCTGTGCAGCACATACCTATGGTGGCGGCCATGTTTCCTGTTCCTCTTGTGGTTGTGGTACTTTTGCAAGGTTTTTCTTTTGTTTTTTTGTTTTAGCATGGAGGAGGTCTCCCTGGTTTGACTATTCAGTCTATTTAAGATATTGCTGGTGGCCCTCCTCTAGGCCTCCGTGCTTGTACACTTCCCAGGGGTTCATATTATTTTTTTTTTATTGCCCAGTTCCCTCTTTGTTGTTGTCCACGGGCTCAACCAGTTTAGCAGCACCAGAGCCTGGGCCTCCCACAGACTAAAATTTCCTGCGGGCTCTGTGTAATAGGGATGGGGTAAAGTCTCCTTCGTCAACTACCCTGCCCTCAGTTAACTAAACTTAGAGATCCCCGGAGTTCTACCACAGCCCTCCAGTCCACTCCTCGTGATCTTAGACGGTTGATCACCTTGAATACTACAAACACGAAGATGCTGTACTGGGCCCCTAGCAAAACTCAAGGATCTTGTTGACCAGACCACACATTAGAAGGTGAAGGGACGATGACGTTTCGACTTGAGAATGGTCCAGGACGGACCAAAATGTCGTCGTCCCTTCACCTTCTAGTGTGTGGAATGGTCAACATACTTTAGCCACGTTATTGTGCCTCATCGCCTGCTCAAGGATCTTCTCAGCTGCCACCACCAAACCCAGCGATCTTGATGATTAATTAATTGTGGTTTGGACCAATCAATTAATCATTAGTTCCTCTGGGGTTAATCCTCAATTAATTGAAAAGGGAGGGATGAATTTACGTTAAGTGAGGAACTAAATCGAAAACAAGGGAATATACTGTAGACACTCGATTATCCGGGATTCGAACATCCGGAAAACGCCTTTATACTGCCAAAATTGTGACCGGATAAAGTTATCTCAATATCCGGCCAAAATGGCCATGGGAGCCGGATAAAAGCTGGTTTAGCCGGATAAAAAATCGGATGTGGAGGGGCCTATACACTACAGTACAGAAATTACCATTAATTTTAGAACAATTCATCATAACCAAAAACAAAAGAAATACTGTACTAGTAATTATGTAATAACAAATATACAAGTTTCCTAAAAACAATTTGCACAGGCGGAAATTTCCTTCAAAAATATTGAGTTTTTCCTCCTGGCGGCCTACGTAACATGTTATAGCTGCCCCAAGTGGAAGTGTCCAATCCTGGTCAAGCCATGTGCTCCCGTCCCTCGTGTTATACCACAGTGCTGTGCCATTAGTGAAATATTTTTCTAAATAACTTTTTTATTTTCATAGTAACTTTAAACATTTTTGGCCAAAACTATGTCTGGTAGCAGCATGAATTGTTCTGGAGGTGTTAAGAGGAAGAAGGTTGTCCTAACAATTAAAGACAAGTTACGTGTTATACAACTTCGTGAAAATGGCCGGTCGACTTCAAGTGAAGTGAAGCCTTAGGCGAACCAAAGAGCTGATCATACAACAGGCCAATGAACACAGAAGGCAAGCTAAACTTGATTCTTATATGGTAAGAAAATCAAGCCAAGCGCCTTCAACAAATGAGACATCACAGGCAAGTGTTGAACAGTCTCGGGCCTCTGATGTTGATAGAGTTCTCTCTCAGAGTACCTGTTGCACCTTTGCTTTTCAACGGGGGTATTCTGCACATCCTGCCATGTCTTCTGGTCTCATGTGATGTTATTTCTGTGTGCATTTTTGGGACCAGCCCCTCTAATATTTTCCTGGCTTGGAGGCTTCTGGGGCTGGGGAGGAGTTGACCTGGGGGACTTGAACATCCTTTGATTGTGCTTGGGTTTTTGGTGCCCACATTGCAGGGCTTGTTGTTGCAGGGGGAGAGGTTTTCTTACCCCCCCTCTTTCCTGTACGAGTACAATTTGGGAGTCAGCTCCTCCCCAGGTTTGGTTCCAGGTTCCCTTGGGTTCCTCGGCTCCTCCTTTCCAGAGGTTTTCTGCCTCTCGCGTCCGGCCTAAGGAGGTTCGGGAGGCTCTTGTGGCTTACCTCCTGCGAGACCCGGATTTTGCCTCTGATGGTCCTGTCCTCATTTGAGTTTGGTTCCTCTTCGAGAGGCTGCTACCGTTATGCAGGTTTACTTTGGGGGTGATTTTGAGTGCCTCAGTACATGCCTTTTTGCCTCTGTGCTTCCTTGGGATGTTGGCCTTCATCAGCTGCATGCACAGGTTTTTACCTTTTCGGCGACTTTGGTAGCTGGAGGACCCTTCTCGAGTCAACCCTTCTTGAGTTGTCCTTGGACTGGTTTAGGGAGGACGTGAAAGTGTCGAATGCCGGGCCTTTGTCAGGGGCATTGGCCTCGGTGGCCAGAGCGTCGACTGCGCTGTTGAAGCTACAGGGTATTTGCGCCGATACTCCAGGAGGTGGTGTGTGTCTGTTCTTTGCTTCTCACCTCGCGTGTCATCAGGCCATCCTCACTCTCTCGTAGGAATCCACTTGGGCCCTGGCTCTTAGATTTTTTTCGCCTTTTTGTCTGTTGATGTTCGTGGATAGTGCCGTGACTCAGTTCTGTAGGCAGCCTCGTCTAGTTGCCATCCTCTTTCAGAATTGTTGGTTCTCCAGGGTGGCCATTCTCTGGCCTCCTGGATGGGTCGTGCCAGGGCTTGAGGTGAACCCTTGGTGCCAGTTTCATAACTGGAGTCGTTTGGTCGGCTCAATGCTCGCTCTGCTTGCCGAGCCAGCTTCTCGTAAGGGGCATCAACCCTTTTGCAGTTAGCCCCGTTGACGTGGCGCTGGGGGGGGGGGGAAGGCTGGCTGTGTTTGCCCACACTTGATCCCATGATTCATGGCTGTATCGGATCGTGTCCTCCTGCCTCTGGAGGCATTGGGCAGCTCTTCCCTTGTGGGGGTTTTGGTCTGGCGGGGGTAGGCTGCTTCTCTTTCGCTCCATCTGGTCGTCTTGGAGTGGATGCGCTTGGGCATGGTCTAAACGACTCCATCCCTCAAGTGAGTTTCCCACTTGTTTCCAGTACTGAAACGGGACTATGCAGATCTTCGGTTCATTCTGGACTTATCCCGTCTGAACTGCTGGATTCCTTGCCCTTCCTTTCAGATGACCACTCTGTCCCAGGTCTGGCTTCTCGTGGAGCTGGGTTGTTGGATGGACCTCTGGGACCTCGGGGACGCGTATTGGCACATTCTGATTCATCCAGGGTTTAGGGACTGGTTAGGTTTCATCATGGGGCAGCGTGCTTACTACTTTCGTTGCCTTTTGGCTTGAATGTAATACCTCGCTTTTTCACGCGTCTTACCCGGGTCATTGCTGTGGCTACGGTCTCGCCTTCAGCTGTTCCTGGGGGGGGGGGTCCTGGGTCACTTGGCGGGTACTCAAGCAGTTGTGCGGAAGTTTGAACTTAGCTGTGCTGGTTTAGCCGCAAGGTTGGATCTAGTTTCGGTGGCTGCTCTGGTTCCTTCGGTGACGTCCCTTCCGCCTCTCTCGTGACCGCGGGGTTCACATCCCGTTGGGTCTTGCGTCGGTTGCTGCGTCGCCAGCTGCCTCTTCTGGTTTTTCGGGGTTCACTGCCTTGGCACCTCCCCGAGCCTTCACTTGATGTGTTCACAGATGCCTTGTCTCTCGGCTGGGGCTTTGTGACCTGTGCTCACCAGGCCGGCCAGGGGCGATGGGCTTTGTCCTTCCGTCAGGTTCACAGCACAGTGCAGGAGTTTGCGGTGTATTGGCTTTCGCTGTGGAGGGTCCAAGCAACAGCCTAGTGGACCAAACTCACTAGTCAGGCCTGGCCTCAGGCTGGGCTTGGGGAGTAGAAGAACTTCCAGAACCCCATCAAGCAGGTATCAAGCAGGGTTCGGGACGCTCGGGGCTCTACGATCCGGCTCCATTCAGACTGCACTCCGGTGGTTCATTGTCTGAACCACAGGGGGTTCCCTTCGGTCCTTGGCTCTTTGGAATTAAAAGAATTATTAATTGTAACCTGTGATAGAATGGGAAAGTTTTCCCCCAGTCTGTGAACTGTCCCAACATCGTAAGCTTGTGGACCACTTGTGTGGTCCACTTGTCCACTTGTGTGGTCCACTTGTCCACTTGTGTATGCTCCAACTTGTCATATGGAGGAATTATTAATTGTAACCTGTGATAGAATGGGAAAGTTTTCCACCAATCTGTGAACTCTGTCCCAACATCGTAAGTAAATCCGAACATCCCCCGCTTCGGCGAACCATTGTTTGTCGAAACGGGTGAGTAAATCTGGCCTGAAAAGTGTGCAACCTAGCCAGAGATTTGTTGAATCGGGGTACGTTGAATCGAGGTTGTACTGTATTTCTTGTGTGAAAATTTGTTTCAGTTTACAAATTTTTGGTTAATGAACCGTCTCTGGGAACGGATTAACCCTTAGACCTTGCAATACGTATATAGATGATAGGAGTAGGTTTACCGAAACCGCACAATGCTGTACATATATAGACGATTGAAGCTCTAGTGCACGATTTTAAATGGCCCGCAAGGAATAGGGGGGCAGCTATACAGTAGTCCAGCCACGACTGATAGTTAACAGACGCTACCTAGAAAAAATCTTGGGTAATATTCCCGGGTGTGAGAGCCTCAGTACTGAATGCGCCACCAAGGCTGGCGCACGCAGCATGAGCTCACAGCACTGCTGTTCAGCTTTTGACCACAGCATCGCCTAAAAATATCAAAATATATATGTACATGCTGTTATTTAGCGTTGATAGTATTACAGAAGACCCCTGACTGTGATAAAACTGACCAGGATGTTGATAATAGCAGGATTGTGGTGATATTTAGCGCTGTGCTCCATGGTGGGAGGAGTAATGCTGTGGGAGGGAGGGAGGGAGGTGACATCGTCTTCTGACTGTGTATGGCCACCTTTTATTGACTGGACTTAACACACCAGCTTAGTGGTTCGCTATGGTGAACACAAATGTAAATACTTGTATATAATGTTTGTATAGAGTGTAATAACAGCAATAGGAGTATGTTGGGAGCTGCCATTTTGGTGAGGGAGGTGCATCATCTGCATGGCATGTCATGTTGTTTACTGGTGACCACTATTGTCTTTGGGCACCATACCAGCTTATTTGTACAGGTATGGTGAATAAAATATGTAGATACTTATATATAATGTGCGTATATAGTGTAATAACACCACAAACAGTATTGTTGGAGGAGAAATAGTGCATGTGGCCTTGAACCAGTGAGGGCAGCAGCCATCAGCTGACTGTGTGTGTGTAGCTATGTCTCTTATCGCCTGAACTCACCATACAAGCTTAGATGTAAAGTTATGGTGAACAAAACATGTAGATAATTATGTATAACGTCTGTGTATAGTGAATAAAAGCAAAAACAGTGTGGTTGGAGGAGTATGTTGGTGAGTGAGGGAGTGGTGGTGAGTGGCTGACTGGCTGGTGAGTGAAGGCCACTCTTCATTGCTTTTTGACTCACAATACCAACTTAGTGGTTCGTTATGGTGAACAAAACATGCAGATACTTATATATAACATGTGTGTATATAGTGTAATAACAGCAAAACTATTTGTTTTTGTTTTATGAACATCATAATTGAATCACTAATATGCACACCATAGTTTTGAGTACAGCGATGGTTCACACATTTTATTATATAAATATATCACAATACACACTACTGAATAATATTACTGCAAAAAAAAAATCAGAGACATTGAAATAATTAGGTAATAATATCTTTGTGGCAACCCCCGCCTGACAGCTGGGGCGGAGCAGACCTCGTCTGGTGCCTGCTCTGTCAACGCCTCTTTTTTTTTGTCAGACTTCCCCGCCCTATTGCGGCCAAAATATGCCACCTACGATTTGTTTGTTATTTTTCCCGTGATCAGGGAACACAAATGAACACTTTTATTAGACGAAAGAATTTTTTGGATTTTTTGTTGTTGTTGCGCCTGTGGGTGTTGAAGGCAAAGAGGCCCTTAGCCGCCTAAGGGTTAAGCAGGTTGGGGCGGTGTAGTACCTCGCTGGTTTGCCTCACTCTGGCATAGTGATCAGGTGGCTTCTTTGATGGTCTCAGCGACAGTATGAAGTTTCTTGACGATCTGCAGTGTTGGTAAAGCCGCTGCAGCTTGCATTTGGGGTGGATGTCACTTCTGCTCCATTCCACGAGCACTTTCATGTATTTTTCACCTCCAGCCTGCTCATGTACCGCCTGAGCCTTCTTGGTCTTTGGACCGTGTTTCTTTCCTTCTCCTCCTCGGTTTGTTGTGGCCCCTTCGGTTCATGATTGCTTTTGGACAGCTTTGCTTTTGTTGGCTTTGCCTTCTGGTGGTCAGGTTGGGGAGTTTCGTGCTCTTCTCCAATGCCATGGATTCTGTTCATTCGTCCTAGTGGTTCTGTTCGTTTGCAAACGAAACCTCTTCTTTTCTGGCGAAGAATGAGACGGCAGGCTTCCAAAGGGGTCCGTTGGTGATGGATGCTTAGTTAGGCCGGGGTTGCATCACATGTTGTGTCCTGTAGCATCTTTACAGCAATACCTGCAGATGGGTCGACATTCGTTTGCGGGAGGTTTGGAGCTCGAACAGGGTCCTGGGCCACCTATCTTGGTGCCCAGGGGCCAGATTCACGAAGCAGTTACGCAAGTACTTATGAACGTGTACATCTTTCCTCAGTCTATGACGGCTTTGGTTACATTTATTGAACAGTTTACAAGCATAAAAACGTCCCAATCAACTGTTGTTATTGTTATAAACAGCCTCCTAGTGCTTCGGTGCTCATTAACTGTTTAATAATTGTAAACAAAGCCCGCCAAAGATTGACAAAAGATGTACAGCTTCGTAAGTGCTTGCGCAACTGCTTCGTGAATCTGGCCCCAGGATCCTGGAACCAGGACGTATCTTGGGAATGTCCCAGTTCTTTCTCAGCCTTGTGTGGCCTTGGAACACCTGCCGTGGCCTTCTGTCTCTTCCTTGTCTTGAGTCCTGCGGAGCTGCCGCCTCCCAGGTAAGTCCCTGTTTTCCTTATCTGTGGGTAGTTAGCTTCAGGGAGCTGAAGGGGACTCCCTACAGGAAACCAGCACTGAATATAATAAAAGACCATTTTCTGGGTGAGCTCCAGAGGCTCCCTGGAACCCTCCCTCCCTCTGGTACTCGCCTAGTTGTGTTTGCGGGGGTTGAGCTCTGGCTCTTTGGTCCCGCCTCTCAACTGTCAATCAACTGATGTACAGATTCCTGAGCCTATTGGGCTCTATCATACCTACATTTGAAACTGTGTATGGAGTCAGCCTCCACCACAACACTACTTAATGCATTCCATTTGTTAACTACCCTGACACTGAAAAAAATTCTTTCTAACGTCTCTGTGGCTCATCTGGGTACTAAGTTTCCACCTGTGTCCCCTTGTGGTCGGTGGATTTCATCGTTGAAGACCTGGAGTGGTGGGCTGCCAGCTTCTCCTTCCCCCGAAGGGTAGCACTAACGAGCCATAGTGCTAGTTGCATGAAATGTTGCTTGTTTGTCTTCTTTCTTGGGGAGATATTTTGATCTTTTAATATGTAGATTGCACAGGTTAACCAGACAGTGGTCTGTTTGGATTCACTTACCTTTCTGGGGCCTTTCCCGGTCAATGGCAATTATGACAAACTTTAAATGTAAAGTGCGCATAGGCCATTGCTCCCTGTGTGTCTCTGAGGGGACCAGGTTCTAGCTCGTGGTCCCTGGTAGGCATAAGAACTCCTGTGACTGATGACCCCAAACTAACATAGCGCATATCAGTTCGGATAACACTGTGGAGAAATGCCAGACAGACCACTGGAACATTATCTAACACAGTGCAGAGTTACAAACCCATTAAGATTTCAACTTTGATTCAACAGAGCAGAAGAAGTTGTTAAACACGTGGGACAAAATCTTACTGAAGCGACCATACGAGTCACAAATACTCTACTCCATCCAAGTAAAACAGAAACAAGCAACACTTAGTGGGCCAGCCAGAGGCTTAGGGGCCCGCGCAGGAATATCCCTGAAAAAAAAGTAGTAGTTCGGATAGCTTCAGGGGGCCTCGGGCTCGCCCAGAAAATTGTGCTTCATTACATTCACTGCTGGTTTTTACAGCATGCATTTGCAGTACTCAACATGACTGACTGTATATTTCAGATTTATAAGAATTTCTTAGCTGTATTTTTCTGCAAATGGGAAAGTTATTGTGTAGTTTGAAGCTAAGCATTATTTATTGATTCATGAGTTGCACGTACGAGCTTAAGAGTCTCAAGATTGGTGTCTCAAGTCTCGATTTTTGTAATTTGTAAACTTTACTGTACATAATCATTAATTTCTGGTTTGCCTGATTTATAGAGGAGTGATACAGTGGAAAGGTGTAATATGAGAGTAAGTGCATCATAAGGCTGAGTGGTGAGTGTTAAGACAGTACAGTATTGTGAAGTAGATTGAATGCATCATGAATGTTGAGTGATTCTGAGAGTAGCTGGAATTAAAAACCGGGAAGATGGGTACATTGGTACATCTTCTTGGCAGGGATAGTCTGCCAGTAGTAGTCGAGTGGTATGTCAACAGTCACCTAGGGGTAAGGAAGGTATTATGCTTCTATTCATATTATATATAATCATATTTTGTCCTACATAAAGTATCTATAGCTGTACTAGGTAATGTATTTTTGTTTATTAATAACATATTAAATGGCATTTTAAACATTTACTGAAATTTATAAGAAAATGAATTTGAAAATCTTTACATTCAGTGATTTTCATCAATTTTTTTTTTACAGCTACTATTCGGCCTGAGAACGCTGTTCAGAAGCAGACGTTGAGTGAGTTTGGGCAGTACGTAGCAGAGTGTCTACCTAAATATGTCCAGAAGGTAAGAAAAACTTTTGCTACATTTCTAGTTGTTGATTTTACCTCATCAGGTTTGCAATTGTATGCAGTGTTGCATGCAGATGCCTCCTCTTCACCAAGCAAGACGTGAGAAAGCCTCCAAGATCCAGGGTGCACTTTACCGTATAAGGGGGGGGTCCGACTTTCCATCACCTTCCATAGAGTAGATATCTTGCAACTTCCCATTCAAGATGCCTAACAGTGCACAAGCAGCAAGGACCTATAAGAGAACATATAATCTCTATAAAAAAACAGATAATCGCCAGAGATATACTCACAAATAACACCAAAATAATCGACAGATACAGCGACAACAGACAACTGGACATTGGCGAGGCATTATCCATCTAACAGACCAAGTCATGTATTAATTAATAGCTAACTAGCAGCAAATTACACTCTGCCAACTTCCAGAACACGAGGAACATACAGCATACTGTACCAGCCATCATGCAAACAGGAGAGTGACAAGATAAAATGGAGCTATAAGTGAGGTGCCTTACCTTCACCCTCATTCCTTTCACCTCATCACCTTCACCTCATCCTTGGGTACATATCGTGCAGCAAGAAACTTTGCAATCATTTAAATTCTGCATTACAATGTTAGAGTTAACAAAGCCTATCTCTTGGCGTCATGTCAAATAAAACTGTACAAAAAAACTTTGTAGAGTTAATTTTTCAACTTCCTTCTCAAGTGAAGAAAAATGTAAGTAAAATAGAAAAGATTCGCACTAGAATCGTTGATCTCACTCTTTTGGTCACCTTCAGTAAAATAGGAATAATAAAATAAAACAAAACTTATGATTTAGTCTTTCTATGCATTTCCAGGAGAATAAAGGTTGAACATCCTTGGATTTTGGTTTAGGATAATTGATTGTTGTTATTAAGTTAGTCCGAGATGCTGAAATTCCATTAACTGGCTTTCTCGCCCTGCGTACTTTACATGCTTGATGTTTACTTTCTTGCGGAAATACTTCGCCTTCTCCATGAGCAACAAACCATGGCATTGGCATATCTGGGATGGACTTGTTAGTTGTAATGTCCCAAGCTTATTTCTAGTACTCTACCAGCAAGCTTAACCCAACATATGGCAGAGCACTGGGAAGACGAGACACCATGAGCATAGCTCTTATCCTGTAACAACACTAAAGTACAGTGCATCCTCACTCTAATGAACCTCGCTCTAACGAATTCCTTGATGGTCCGAATGAATTGCATTCGGTACTAATTGTTCAGTGGCATATAGAAATGTTTGATTAAATGAGGATTGTTCGTCCAAGCCGTCACCGAGACCGAGCATCAGTAGGTGGCTGTCATCAACCATGATTCACCTAAGTGTAAACACTTATAGTGTTTTATTTTGCTTCCCCATTTTTTTGAGAGAGAGAAAGGGTTGAAGGATGATAAAATGGTTTGAGGGGAGGCAGGTGGTGTCATTGGTGAGGGTTGGTGTCAGGGGCAGGTGGTGTTAGTAGTTGGGGTTAAGTATCAGGGGCAGGTGGTGGAAGTTATTATCATGGGAGGCAGGTGAAGTTAGTGGTGGGAGTTGTTGTCAGGGGAGGCAGGTGGTGTCAGTGGTGGGAGTTGTCAAGGGAGACAGGTGGTGTCAATGATGGAAGTTGTCATGGGAGGCAGGTGGTGTCAGTGGTGGGAGTTGTCAAGGGAGACAGGTGGTGTCAATGATGGAAGTTGTCATGGGAGGCAGGTGGTGTCAGTGGTGGAAGTTATTAGGAGAGGCAGGTGGTGTCAGTGGTGAAAGTTGTTATCAGGTGAGGCAGCTGGTGTCAGTGGTGAAAGTTGTCAGGAGAGGCAGTGGTGGAAGTTGTCAGGAGAGGTAGGTTGCATTAGTGGTGAGCATCAGGGAAGGCGGGTGGTGTCAGTGGGGGTGTTAAAGACTCATCTAGCACATCAACTGTGATCAACTGAATGGCAACACATGGCTGGTGCCGCTGCCTCCTCATTGCTTCACTCGCCGCTTTTCACCAAAATAGCTGAGAAAATTACCATTTCACTTTTTTGTAACACATCGCTCTTAACATATTCCATAGTCAAAATGAAGAATTACAGTAATAATTTTGTTGTATTTATTTATTTATTTATATATACTGTACCAGAGTTCATATATTCTTGTACAACTAATAGCATGCATAGCAATTCGGGCAAATGGTGGAGTCAGTGGTGAAGGGATTGTAGTAAGGGGTGGGTAGGTAGCTAGCCTCTACCCAATTGGTCTTCTTCAATCAATTGGTTGATTGGTCTTCTTCTGAAATAATAATTTTTGCCTCTGCTCTTTACAGATGCTGTCTTCTCGAATCGGCTTAAATACACAACATATCCACCTTGAACCTTCGTCCTGGCTTTGTTGCTGTTGACTCTTCCCTTTTACAGTACTGTACATACTCAAATGCTCCAACCTTCTTAGCAAACATGATCTGTCTTAACCACTGCACTGCGCAGAATGTCATGAGGTGCTGGATCGAGTGTGTGGAGAGTGCCATGTGGCATATGTAGGTATAGGGAGCGATTCAAAACTCCCACAGGTACACAGGGCTTACATCCTGTGCCTCAGGACTCCTGTAAACAGATTACATCTTGAAAAAAAATTAGTCAGCATCCATGCTGGCTGTGAGAGCCTTAGTACTGAGAGAGCGACCAAGGCTGGCGCATGCAGGAGCCGCGCACACCTAAGGGCCACAGCACCACTTAGTAATAATGAATAAAATAGATAACTGAAATTATTTTGCATTGATAGTGTTGTAGATGATCCTGACTGTGATAGAGACTATGTACAACATTCAGATATCAGTGAACACAATGTTAGTTGGTATTCACAGCTTGAGGTAGAGAGAGACAGCACCCAGCCATTGTCTCCTGCATCTGTGCATCCTGAAACGACCTTGTGTTCCATCACCAATGTTCATTTTGTTATGGAAATGGATTCATATTCGGGATTTTGTGACAGATGTGATAATAACAGCAGTTTTGTAGCTGGTCATAGCGAGATGTGTAGAATATTGGAGGCATCGTCTTGCATCATGTGACTGCTGGTGTCTTCTGCTTGTGGCTCCATGCTGTGTTTTGATTTAGACACCATACCTACCAGAACTGCTTATTATTTATTTATTTATTTATTTATGCAGATAAAAGAAGGTACATTGGGATTGTGAGAATACATAATATGGTAATTACAATCTTGTAAAACCACTAGTGCGCGCAGCGTTTCGGGCAGAAACGTATTAGTATGTTTTGGTGCATATAAATTTTGTTAGTGATAACTAACGTGTATGTAGCGTAATAACAACAGGAACACTGGTTGATCTAAGAATAGAATATATATATCACCATATATGAGCTCCATATTTTTGAGAATAGCAAAGTTCCACACATTTAACTATATGCATATACTGTATATATTACACACTATTGAATAATATTACTGCAAAAAACTAGATATAAACCATTCACAGACATTGAAATAATTATGTTAATATGTATTTGGGGCAGCCCCTGCCACACTCGGCGGTCGGCTGCTAGGCTGACCGTGGATTCTTGTTCTGTGTATATAAACTCAACACACGATCTTTGTGGTTCATTATGGTGCACAAACATGTATATATGTACTGTATTTGTATTATTTCAATATTACAGTACTGTTTTATTATTATTATAATTGGAGAAATTTACTACAATGCTATAGTGCTTGAATGAAGGTGAAGGAAAGACCCAATTTATGTTTAAGTGTATTAAAATCAGATTTTCGGATGTAACCAACATTCTTTCTCAAGATGGTGTATACAATGTTCTGCTTGAACATTGTTCTGTATATGTATGTTCAAGCAGAACATTGTATACATCAAGATAACCTCAAGATGTATACAATGTTCTGCTTGAACATTGGTCTGTATATGTATGTTCAAGCAGAACATTGTATACATCAAGATAACCTCAAGATGTATACAATGTTGTTGACCAGACAACATTGTATACATCTTGAGGTGTCAAGATGTTCGGTGTCGCTATGGGTTCCCCTCTCTCCCCTGTTCTTGCTAATTTCTACATGGAATACTTCGAAACTGTTCTTCTTCCTTCTATTGATACTCGTCCCTCTCTCTGGCTTCGCTATGTTGATGACATTTTTACTTTATGGCCTCATGACCTTAATCTTTTCCAGCCTTTCCTCGCCTCTCTTAACAATCTGGCTCCTTCTATCCATTTCAAAGTTGAGTGGGAATCTAATTCCCTCCTTCCTTTTCTTGATGTTCATGTTCACAGCTCTGTGTCTGGGTTCTCTTTCTCTGTCTACCGTAAACCCATGCATAGTGGCATGTACATTCACTTCTTTTCCTACCATCCTCCTTCTGTTAAGAAAAGTGTCCTCGTCTCTCTCTTCCTCCGCGCTCTACGCATCAGCGACCCTCAGTTTCTTGATTCTGAAATTTCCTTTATCTACAAATCATTCTCTCGCCTTGGTTATCCTTTGCATTTCATCAACTGTGCCTACTCTCAAGCTAAACGAAATTTCTTTCATCCTAAACCTGCTTCCAACACTAGTAGCACTGTACTATGCCTTCCCTTCATATCTGAACTCAAAACTTTTACCAATACCTTTCGTCCTCTTGACATTAAACTCGCCTTTCGACAAACTAACACACTTCGTAGCAATCTAGTTCACACTGCTCCTCCTGCTTCTAATGCTGCTGGTGTCTACTCTATTTCCTGTTCATCTTGTCCTCTCCAATACTTTGGCGAAACTGGCCGTACACTGAATGATAGACTTAAAGAACACAAGAGAAGTGTTAAGTCTGCAGACACTAACAATGCTCTCTTCTGCCATGTGAGGGATTCTAATCATCCCATTGATTGGTCTTCCTCCAAAATAATCTTTCCTGCCTCTACTCTTCACAGACGCCGTCTTGTAGAATCGGCTCTTATACACAATGTACCCAACATGAACTTGAGTCCTGGCTTTGTTGCTGTGGACTCTTCCTTTCACAGTACATACTCAAATGCTCTAATCTTTCTAACAAACGTGACTTAACATAAGCTTACCCCTTCCATTTATCTTTCTTTCTCTTTCCTTTTCTTTCTCTCTTCTCCCCTTTTTCTGTTTATTGTCTTCTCCTACGCTCCCTTGCTATCCTCTGCTTATTCCTATTACCTTCCTTCATTATAATGGGAGCTGCCTCGTATGGGCCAATAGGCCTTCTGCAGTTCTCATTATTACTACTATTCTCTACACCTTACTTTCCTCCTCACCTCTCTCTTGCCTATTTATTCCCGTTCTCTACCTCCTCATCACAAGCGACTTGAGAATGGTCCAGGACGGACCGAAACGTCGTCGTCCCTTCAACTTCTAGTGTGTAGTCTGGTCAACATACTTCAGCCACGTTATTGTGACTCTTCGCCTGTATACAATGTTCTGCTTGAGCATTGTATTCAGCACCTTGAGAAAGGAAAGGATGTAAGTTACACCCAAAAATTTAGTTTTAATACACTTAAACATAAATTGGGTCTTTCCATCACCTTCATTATAATGATTGTGATTATTATTATGCACAGTGAAATAACATTGACATGATGTATTAATGAGAATGTATCAATCAGTAGGAGCCACGAGGAGGAGTCGAACCAGCACACTTTGGTACTCCCAAGCACATGCCCTAAACTGCTACTGATTTTATCCTCTAATTCATTGATTACTAAACAATAATAATAATAATAATATTTGTTATTGACTGTTGATACTCTTGCATCTTCAGGTACAGATCACAGCTGGAAATGAACTGGAAGTGTTGATAGCTCCTGAAGGAGTGGTTCCTGTTATATCCTTCCTGAAAGATCACACTAATGCCCAGTATACATCCCTGTCCGACCTCTGTGGCGTTGACATTCCTACCAGGGCTTACCGCTTTGAGGTAAGGCAAGGAAAATGCTTATATATATATAGTATAACATATTGTAAGGCTTTTATTTGGGTGTAGGCCTGTAGAATTTGTATCGCTAGCACTTCGTAGGAGATTCATGTGTTTGTCATGATTAACAATGGCTTCCATTCTTGAAGCATTTGTTATCCAGCAAGAGACACTTGTAATAAGTGCAACATTTTTGTCCCATTAGAAAATAGGGTTGCTAGGAGGAACATTATATTTCTCTTCTTATACTTAGGATTTGGTTTTCATTAATATGATAAATATTACATATATTATCCTTTTGATACTACAATGTACATCAAATTTATAAAAACAATATATTACATAAATAATAATTTATTTGGTATAATTTTAATAATAAAATGTTTTCTTTATAGGTGGTGTATAACCTTCTCTCTCTGCGTTATAATGCCAGGATCCGCGTAAAGACGTACGCTGATGAACTGATGCCTGTGGATAGCATTTGTGATGTAAGCATTAGGGATTGGTCACTTTCTTCCATTTGAATATGAAATGAAAATGGTTTGTTTTGCGTAACTAATTATCTGTTATGTACTGCACCCTTGAGAAACCAGACCTCTAAATAAATATTCAAATTTGCCAATAGATTTTTCCATAAAAAATTCAGATTTCTAAAAAAAAGATAGTTTTTCAGGGGGGAGCCCCATTGGCGACCTTAAGCTAACCAAACTGATACGTGTTAAATTAGTTTGGGGTCATCAATCACAAGGAATTCTTAGGCCTACCAGGGACCATGAGCCAGAACTTGGTCCCCCCTCAGAGAAGAGCAGGAAGCAATAGCATATGAGCATGTTACATTTAAAGTATGTCATATTCTGCCACCAACAGGGACAGTTACCCAGAAAGATTGGTGAACTGAAACAAACAACTATCTGGGAAAATTGCAACCTAAAGCCAGAAAGTGCAAATAAACTAATGCTGAATGAAAAGAAACTAGTAAACCTTATGTTATCCTCAGTTAGTACTCCCGCTCATTAGACCCCCTCCTCCTACCCTAATGAGGGGGAGCCAGGCCAGCCTCTCACCACCTGGGTTCTTGTCTGATGTGCTTGGGCGTCAGCAGTCACCTCTGTTATCGCTTTCCTGTTCTGGATTTTGCTCTGTGTGGCTGTATCAGCAATGTGTGTGGTGTGGTGGCCAGGTGTTTCTTGTTCTTAGAGATGTATGTGCCTAGGGTGCCCTTCCCTGGGTGTAAGTACTACCCTTGCATGCCAATGTTCTCTTCCCAGGGCGTTCGGGATTCACTCTACATTGCGGTTTCGTCGCTTGATGTTGTCTTCGCCCTCGGAGTGAATCAGGGGTCTGGGGTTTTCTGTCTTACTCCGGGTAGGAGAGTGTTATTGGCTGGGGAAGGGGGGGGGGGCGCACTGTGGCTGGCATAGTCTACTACCTATGCGACAGCCGACGTTTCTCTTCGGCTGCTTATTTGCTTGGTGTGTCGTTTCAGGTTTTTTTTTTTCCATTTTCGGGAATTTTCCTTATGTGAACGGAGGAGGTCGGCTTATCTGCTTATTAGGCAAGCCTAGGTTGTGGTGGCTCTCCACCTCCGTTGCCCACGAGGTATCACCACTGCTACTGGTAGTCGGTTTGCCTGTTTACGAGTAGGGGTTCTACCGGCTTGGCTTGCCTCAGTGCCTGGGCTTCCTGTAGGGCTGACGTACCCTGTGGGCCCTGGAAAAAAACCTTGGGCTAGGTTGGTAACATGGCTTCGTCCAGGTCCACTCTCGCCGTGAGTGATGTTGCCGGTTGTTCGTCACACCTACCTCAGGGAGACAATCACCCCCTTCTGCCTCCGCCATGCTGCCTGCTGGGTCAGTTACGCCTATGACCTGGAGTCTTGCGGAATCTGTTCCCATTCCTCGAGATCACCTCCTCGTCTGCTGATGAGAGGATTCGGTTAGCCGGCATTGCGAGCTCACTTCTCCTCCTTGCAATGTGCCAGGTTAGTTGCCCGGTTGAAGGCCCCAAAGCTGCCCCATTTGAGTTATAGGGCCCAGGTTTTTGGGGGCATTGGTTGCTTTGCCTTTGGTTATGTCCATACCCCCACTTCCTTTCCTGGCGTCGTTCACCCCGCTTCCCCCCCTTTTCCCTGCTTCCAGCACCATACTGCCTGAGGGTTTCCGAGTCGAGGCGGGGTCTAGATTGGGATGAGGCTCGGGTGGCTGCCCCTTCCGATTCAGGCACAGAGGTGGCCGAGTCCGTTCTTCCCGCTGAGGCTTCCGGTTCTTACCAGCTGCCTTCCTTCTCGAAAGCCTTTCCCTTGGACTCTGCCTTTTCTTTAGAGGTGGTGAGCATGGAAGAGAGCTCTGCCCCGAAGCTTGGGGTAGTCTGCTTGGAGAGCTTGGGCTCATTTTGCTCCTGCTTGGGCCCTTGTGCCTGCTGGGCTGGGGTTGTTGCAGCAGGGGAGGGAGTTTCATTCCCTACTTTCCTTCTGCATTAGTTTTTCCATATTTGCCGGTGAGATTTATGTACTCTCGGTCACTCTCCAATCTGCAGTTTCATTGTTTTGGCGGACATTTTCCTTGACCGGCATCTCATGCAAAATGCTGTCACTTCTTATCATGTGGCATTGGTGAGGCTGCTTCAGCTTGCGTTAGGGGTGGATGTCACTTCTGCTCCATTTCGCAAGTTCTCCCGTGCGTTTTTTTTCACCACCGACCAGTTCATACGCTGCCTGAGCCGTCCTGGTGCTTTCTCTTCCTCTCGGTTTGTTGTGGCTCCTTCGGTTTGGGATTGTTTTGTGAAAGCCTTGTTTTTGATGGCTTTGGTCTCTGGGGGTCGGGTTGGGGAGCTTCATGCACTTCTCTGGTGCTGGGGGGTTCCGTTCTTATAGGCTTGGTGGTCATTTTGTTCATTTGCAGCCCCCTCCTTTTCTGGTGAAGTATGAGACGGCTGGCTTTTGGAGAGGTCCGTTGGTTGTGGATGCTTGGTTGGTTCGGCCGGGGGTGCGTCATGTATTATGTCCGGTGGCGGGTTTCCATCACTACCTGCGGGGGCCACTAGTTTGGTGATAGTGGGTGCGCTCTGGGTGGATCCGATTTCCCTGGTTCCCTGTTCCAGGGCTCGTGTGTCTTGGATTGTCAGCGGTGTAATCAAGTTTAGCCAGCCTGCGGTATGCCAGGGTTTGGCTGCTGTCTTTAGTAATATGTCTTGGGTCGACATTCGGGCATGGGGGTTTTGGAAGTTTCTCACAGAATCCTGGCCGCTGGGTATCTCGTGCACATTCCAGGCCCTCTCTGGCCTTGTGTTGCTCTGGGGCATCTGTTGCGGCCAGGTACCTCTTCTTCGTCTTGAGACCTATGGTGCTGCTGCCTCCCAGGTAATTTTTTTTTTTTACTTATCTGTGGGTAGTTAGCTTTAGGAAGCCGACGGGGCTCCCCACAAAACCGGCGTTGAATTTAATGAAACTCCATTTTCTGGGCAAGCCCCAGAGGCTCCCTGACACCCACCCTCCCTCCCTCCCTCCCTCCCTCGGTTGGTTGGCGGTTATCATCATTCTAGAAGTGAGGTGGTGAGTTGCTGGCTCCCCCTGCCCCCCCCCCCCCCTTTTGGAGTGGGGGGGGGATGGTGCTAATGAGTGAGTGCACTAGTTGGATGATATTTTGCTTGTTTTGTTTTCTTTTTTGGGGAGTTATATTGCTTTGTTCGCTCGTAGGTTGCAATGTTCACCAGCTTGTGGTTTATTTTTGTTTTTGCCAATCTTTCTGGGTGTCCTCCCCTGTCGATGGCAACTATGACATACTCTTAAGTAGAGTGCTCATACGCCATCGCTCACTGCGCCTCTGTGAGGGGACCAGGTACTGGCTCGTGGTCCCCGGCAGGCATAAAATACTCCCCGCGACTGATGACTCCAAACTAATATTGCACAAATCAGTAAGATAACTTCAGGGAGCTTCCGGGGCTCACCCAGAAAGTAGTTTTGTTGTGGTATTACATTCAACTCTGTTTTGAGCACGATAATGATCCCTGATAGTCCTATAATGACCCCTTCTAGCACCATAATTACCCCTCATAACAATGTATTATGACTTTTAGCACTATAATGACCCCTTATAGTACTATAATGGCCCCCCCCTCATAGCATTATAATGACCCCTCAGCACTATAATGAATCTTCATAGCACTACAATGATCATTTATAACACTATAATGACCCTTGTATCTTATGACCTCTCATAGCATTATAATGATCCCCCCTCATATTGCTATAATGCTCCCTCAGAACTATAATGACCCCCTCATAACATGACAATGAACTCTTATTAGAAAGCATAAGTCACTCAAATCCAATTGCGTCCAAACACAGTGAAAAGCTGTGTACCTCAGGGCACAGTCCTTGCACCACTGCTCTTCCTTAGTCCCATATCAGATATAAACAAAGATACAAGTCACACTTTCATGTCGTCTTTTGGAGATGACAAAAAATTATCTTGAAAATTGCTTCTGTAGAAGACATTGAAAAACTGCAAGCTGATACTAATCAAGTTTTCGATATGGCAGCAGAAAATAACATAATGTTTAATAATGATAAATTTCAGGTACTTAGGTATGGTAAAAATGAAGACCTTAAGCAAAACAGAGTAGAAAATACAATTAAATCTTTCCATATTAGTTAGAAAAATTATACAATGGATTACGTGAACCTTCAAATCCAGGGAGTCCAAGGAACCTTCAAATCCAAATACTATTCAAATCACTGGAGCTGTCCCACCTTGAATACTGCTCAATTACTTGCTTCCCCCTTCAGAGCAGGAGAGGTTGCTGAAATGGAGGGAATACAGAGAATACATATGGCAAGCATAGACACGATCAAACACCTAAATTATTGGGATCGTCTTAAAGATGATCCCAATACTTTTGGTGCCTTAGCGTGTCAATTTGTGCCGTATATGTTTATTTGATATATATCTTTCATATATTTGACACCTCTTTCATCTAGAAAGGAGATGAAGGAGATATCAAATATATTAATGGAAAATTTCAGATGCCAGGTTCCAGATTTACAAAGTAAAATAACAACATGCTGATGTGAATGATATGGAAGGAAATAAAGAATAGAGCCAGTGAAGAGTAGAGGTGCCATAGGCACAATCAGAGAACACTGAACATCGGAGGTCCATGGCTGTTCAATATCCTCCCTCAAATCTGAGAAATATTGCCAGAACAAAATTGGCAGTCTTCAAGAAAAAACTGGACACTTTTCTGCAAGAAGCGCTGGACCTTCCAGGCTGTAGTGGATATGTGGGCCTGCGGGCTGCTCCAAGCAGCAGCCTGTTGGACCAAGTTATTACAAGTCCAGCCTGGCCCATACCCAGGCTTGGAGTAGAAGACTCCAAGAAACTTACTTGGGTACAATCCAGGTAACCCCTCATAGCAATATAATGTCCCCCCTTATAGCACTATTGACCCCCTCGTAATACTATTATGACCCCTTATAGCACTGATTCAGTTAGCGCCTTTGTTTGCGGGAACACGTGTGCATTAGGCAAAATATTGTACACTTGTTAATGCTCTTACGTGACAATGTACGCTTTGGGGGAGCCCTTCCGGCTCCCTGGAGCTATTGGGCTAATATGCGATACGTTAGACCAAGACGTTAGTCAATGGAGTTCAGCCTACCGGGGACCACGAGCCAGAACCTGGCCCCCTCGGAGGCACAGGGAGCAATGGCTCTGGAAAACTCCCCCGTGGTTGGGGATTTTCTGTAACTGCCATTTGCTTGATACCTGCTTGATGGAGTTCTGGGAAGTCTTCTCCACAAGCCCAGCCCGAGGCCAGGCTTGACTTGTGAGAGCTTGGTCCACCAGACTGTTGCTTGGAGCGGCCCGCAGGCCCACATACCCACCACAGCCCGGCTGGTTCGGCACTCCTTGAAGAAAATTATCTAGTTTTCTCTTAAGGATGTCCACAGTTGTTCCGGCAATATTTCTTATACTCGCTGGGAGGATGTTGATCAACTGTGGACCTCTGATGTTTATACAGTGTTATCTGATTGTGCCTATGGCACCCCTGCTCTTCGCTGGTTCTATTCTGCATCTTCTTCCAAATCGTTCACTCAAGTATGTTCTTATTTTACTGTGTAGATTTGGAACCTGGCCCTCCAATATTTTCCACGTGTATATTATTTTATATCTCTCGCGTCTCTTTTCTAGTGAGTACATTTGGAGAGTTTTGAGACGATCCCAATAATTTAGGTGCTATATCGCGTCTATGTATGCCGTATATGATCTCTGAATTCTCTCCATTTCAGCAATCTTTCCTGCTTTGAAGGGGGAAGTGAGTATAGTACTGAGCAATACTTAAGACAGGACAGAACAAGTGATTTGTATAGTACAACCATTGTGATGGGATCCCTGGATTTGAAGGTTCTCGTAATCCAACCTATCATGTTTCCGGCTGACACAATATTTGCTTGGTTATCTTCCTAAGTGTTAGGTCGTCAGACATTATTATTCCCAAAGCCCTTACATGCTGCTTTCCTACTATGGGCAGATTTGATTGTGTTTTGTACCCAGTATTGTGTTTAAGGTCCTCATTTTTACTGTACCTGAGTACCTGGAGTTTATCATTGCTAAACATCATGTTATTTTCTGTTGCCCAATCAAAAACTTTATTAATAAGTTTTCTGCCCCAACAGGTCCACAAAGCAGCCAACTGGTATGAGCGAGAAGTGTGGGATATGTATGGAATTTTCTTTGCCAACCACCCAGACCTTCGCAGAATTCTTACGGACTATGGCTTTGAGGGTCATCCATTAAGGAAAGACTTTCCACTATCAGGTTATGTAGAGGTATGTACAATACCAAAATATTTTTCTCTGAATTTCTATTCCATAACAAGTTAGTCATGCTGAGAATGTTTACTATATAACAAGAGGGTCCTTTACCATGTTCTAAATTCTGGGCTGGGGACGGAGGTACCCAGCTTCAGTACACTGCCAGGACAGAAGCAGTCAGCCATGTTTCCTCACCAACTTATCCTCCGAATTGACAGTATGATTTAATACCGAGTGTAATTAGTACATTTTCTTACTGTCATACATAGTACATAATTGCACTTATGGGGCTGTTACATTTACCTGCCCATTTATTCTCCTCGTTTTCTGTTAAGACACTCAGAATTTTAGGATGAAGTTTTCAAGTTCAATTTGCTATACACAAGTTTTAAATATCAGAAATTTCTTTTTCAGTTTTATTAAACAATAGAGATTTTGTACAAAATTTGAAAATATCCTGAGTTACTTTCCAATTTATTGATATATTTTAGTTTTGTTTTATTAGTTTTATAAAACTGTAATATCAATATAGCTATAGGGTAAGTGCTAATTGTAATTAAAAAACAATAAAATGCTTATCTTCAAACACTAAGAAGGTTATGTTAGGTCGTGGTTTTCTATTCAGCTTTTGAGGTAAACTCAAAAATTCACAATATAAATGACAGTACGGTTTAATACTAAGTGAAAATAAGTACAATTCCTGACTGCTATGAATAGTACATAATTGCACTTACTTGTGCTGTTACATTTACCTCCCCATTTTTGGAGGACGAGTTGTTCTTCACACCTGATGCCCCTGTTTACCTGGCATTAACCACTGTGCTGTACCAACTGAGAAAACTCGGTTGGTGGGAAACTGTGCCAACTGAGAAAACACCTTTTGAATATTTCATACCCATTAAAACACCTGCGCGTAGGTTGTGTACGAAATGAATTCCTGGGACCTCCAGTGAGAAGCAGCCATCTTGGAAAAAATTCCCAGAATATCCTAGGGCTGCTGGCTGGGTTAGTACTGAGTGAGCAACCATGGGTGGGGCACGCGCCTCTGGCTCCCAAACACCTGTCCGACGCGGTGTTGAAAGATCGCTCTCCGTGGGTGAAATTCAGACCTTATTGTTTAAGGAACATAAGGGTCATGATATTGATGAAGCTAGGAACAATAAGGACCTAACACAAAGGTCGGATGCAAATGATACAGCACCAATGAGGACGATATAGTGAGTGTATCCAGTTGTAGCTCTGAGCGCTGCCACCCTTGCCATCTCCAATTTTTATAGATGATACATGATGAATCATTTACTGGGTTCAGTAATGATGCATCTGATACAAGTAGCATAGATGAATTGTTAGCGGCTTCCATGGTGGTGTTTTCCATAGATATTTTCAAGAATAGCTGAATCTCTACCAGAATGGCTGAATCCCTTCCTGGTTGAATGAATCTCTTCCAGTCAGGGACCTTACAAAGTGATCTTTTCCTATAATCTTTTTAAGAATACCTTATGCTTCATAAGCTTGGCTGCATACCACCTATAGGTACTAAAGCCAAGGGTGTTCGTGAGTGTGTTATTTGCAAGCACACAGAACGAAGACACAGGGAGCGAAAATCTATCTGTACCTGGTGCAACGTGAGCGAAGTCGCGCTGTGCACCATGGACTACTTCATTGATTATTACTCAGTGGTGAAGTACTGAGTGTGTGTAATACAGTGTGTTAATGTGTAAATAGTGTGTGAAACTGTATATACTGTAATTTTAGCGAATTTTTAACAAGTAATATTGCAACAATAAACATTTATTGTGAACACATTACTGACACATGTATCACAGTTCCATGGAACATTATGAACATTCTACTGTATACATATTGTAAGGAACACAAATATGCATCATATACGATCAAAAAACAAATAAAACCACATTGGAAATACATAGAACAAATAATTGAAAATATATTTGTGGCAACACACGGTGCTTGAATGGCCCGCGTGACGAGCCCATGACGCAACCCCCCCCTTCTCCATGTCCCCACAGCCAAAGTAAGTGGAATTTTTTAGTTCTTTTTACATATACGTTTTCAGGGAAGGGAATTTATCATTTTACAAAGATCAACCAAAAATTTGCAGACACTTTTATTTTATGCGCACTAGGGGAATGTCTCGATAAACTCGGAGCATCACAGTGATTAAAAATAGATACCTGGGATTTTGGCAATTGTTATGGGTTGCATGAACAAATCCACAAGGGCCGTGACGAGGATTCGAACCTGCGTCCGAGAGCATCCCAGACGCTTCCTTAATCGACTGAGCTACGACATGGTCAAAAGAGTTGAAACTGAAGTTCTACTGAACCTGCTGGATCCTGCAGCCTCTCCGAGGCACAAACCAGGGTTTTACACAACTCCCCCCATGCACTCGAGCTATGTCAATAGGCCTGGTTTGTGCCTCGGAGAGGCTGCAGGATCCAGTAAGTTCAATAGAACTTCGGTTTCAACTCCTTTTGACCATGTCATACCTCAGTCGATTAAGGCAGCATCTGGGATGCTCTCGAATGCAGGTTCGAAGCCTTGTCACGGCCCTTGTGGATTTGTTCATTTGATGCATCACGCAATTGTGATATCTGTGTGTAATGGGTTGCATCATGAGGAGGGTGAGTAGTGCAACTTTCAATGCATGTTTTGCCTCTTGTTACCCGACACTCCTTCGTTACGCTCCGGCTATGTTATTACAGTACGTACTGAAAGGGTATCATTCACATTACAGTGCCTGGTTGACCTCTCACCTTAGTCAGTCACCTTCTATATCTTAGCATTTACCACAAATTACAAGCTAGCAGACCTGACTTGACTCTTTTCATTGCACAGAAGGTCATCTTTCCTCTTGGCCCTAATTGAAGCTCATTTCAATCTGATCCTCTTTTGGATGCCATTACCAGTTCTACTACCCAATTATAGGTAATATCTGGGTAAAAACCTACCTGGCCTCCGTGCCGGGCTGGGAGTAAAAGAACTCGCAGAACCCCATCCAGGTACAGCCACCTGTAACATCCACATCCAGCAATACAGTCACTCTACATGCTACACTGTCGTGTGCACATTGCACCATCCTGTATTCTTGAGGTTATCTTGAGATGATTTCCGGGCTTTAGTGTCCCCGCGGCCCGGTCCTCGACCAGGCCTCCACCCCCAGGAAGCAGCCCGTGACAGCTGACTAACACCCAGGTACCTATTTTACTGCTAGGTAACAGGGGCATAGGGTGAAAGAAACTCTGCCCATTGTTTCTCGCGGCGCCTGGCATCGAACCCGGGACCACAGGATCACAATTCCAGCGTGCTGTCCGCTCGGCCGACCTGCTCCGTTTTATCATACTCTCTGAACTGATTGTGCATTACATCATCTTTGAATAATTGTACCCTATATATTTATTATACTGCCCTCTTTATATGTGTTGATGAGGTAACCTGGGGGTACCTTCCTGTTTGCCTTTATGCATTGAAATGTAATTAATTATCATCATTGTTATTAGTATATATTAGTATTTATAGTATTAGTATTATTATTAATGTTGTTATATTTCACAATTACGCTACTAATGTTCAGAAGAGCATTAGTAGAGTAATTGTGGCACTAAAATATTCTTACAAGTGAAACCACCATTCTGATCAACAATAAAATAAAATATTTACCGAATTTGCTGCCGTACAAGTCGATCCGGCGCATAGGATGACTCCCTAAAAATTAAGAGGTGTAATTCGGGTTTTAGGCCTATATTCACCATAAAGATGATCCCCCAAAACAAGCAGAACCACTTCCCCTGCCCGACTGTATGGAAGAAAAAACTATGGTATTCCCAAAACTACGGGATTTACTTTATGCCCCACTACGGTAAGGTAGTGTCGGTGGTTGTCATGGGAGGCAGGTGGTCAATAGTTGTCAGGTGTGTCAGTGGCTGTCATGGGAGGCAGGTGGTGTCAGTGGTTGTCATGGGAGGCAGGTGGTGTCAGTGGCTGTCATGGGAGGCAGGTGGTGTCA
>WNGS01006708.1:12478561-12488608 GCA_020271785.1 Procambarus virginalis | reverse complement strand
CACGTTATTGTGACTCATCGCCTACAATACACCTTAAACTGCTCCACAATCCTCTTTTGTTTTTGCCATATTATTTTTGCAGGGCAAACCTGAGCAAGCCTTCAGCCTTAGGACAACCTGCTCGTTGAGGATATAACTGCCCAACCATGTCATTTTTCCAAGAGTTTTTCACACCAATAGAGTCAAATCAAAGTTTCCAATTTTGGTGGGTGCATCAGGGAATAGCAGTGAAGGAACAATGCTTTGTTGTCCCACTCTGTCCAGGGCATGAATAACATGTCAATGATTGCTACATACCACTTTCTCCCAATAACAAGCATTTTCCCGATTGCCAAACCACACACACACCGGAAGATGGAGAAACACACACACCGGAAGGTGAAGGGACGACGACGTTTCGGTCTGTCCTGGACCATAAGCAAGTCGTGTCACGTACAGCTTGATAAAGGTTCAGGACGGACCAAAACAATGTCGTTTCTTCATCTTCTGGTGTATGGTTTGGTCAACATATCTTCAAACAATGTCATTTGTCATCGTTACAAATGATGTAACTGTGACAAAGTCGTTGTTACTCATTGTCTGCAAACATCTTCTGATTACTCTTATTTTCTCTCACTCCTGCCCATATAATCCTTACACCTTTTCACTTGTTGGAAATTTCCGATACCCAAAGCACTAACCCCTAGCGCAACAAGATAGATGCGTTGTGTTAGGAAATTAAATTTGCTAACAATATCAGTTTCTAGTGAGGAAGTGCCAAAAGTTTCATAGTATCGACGGTGGGCTATCGCGTCACCCACCATGTCTCACGCGGTGACGATTTCTTTATCAAATTCTTATTAAAATCAGTTGGCAATTTGCTTTTATTTGTATTTGTTAGATTGAAAATGAATTAAATTTAGCAAGAATTAAAGTGTACTTCCGTCTCAAGGTGAATTTCCACATCCGTGACATGTTGATTCACGGGTAAAATAATAATCATGTCATCATATTCAGCATTTCTTAAATGTGCTTAAAGCACGAAAAAACTTCGATCCAGTGTTATGAACAACGAAAAAAAATTTCTGGAATTTGCTGTAAAATATTAGGGCGTAAAATGACGCCAATATCGTCTGGCTAGTGAACGAGATAAATTAAATAGCGTGACTAATTTTCCGGATATTCACCACAATCGAGGGAGGAGGACGCGTCACTTGCGCACAGAGTCTCACGATAACACGAGCTCGATCTGATTTCTGCTGAAGCAAGGCGACTAGGCATTGTCCAATATTAAGGTCATCCAACGTCTCACGGCAACCAGACTTTGCTGCTAGCTTCACACGATAAGGGAAATTGTGTCCGGTCGGTTACTGACATGCTATTGGTATTTATGTCTAAATATGTGATAGAATAGGCCGGCCATTACGCTGCAGGAGGAATTTAAACATCCAGAGTAAGTTTAGGCCTAACAGGCAGTTGATTTATTCATTTGAGATTAAACCGTGGAAATAATAGTACTGCAGGAATTACACTGTATGTTATCCGCAGGTGGAGAGAAGCAACCAGAAGCCAGCCGCCCTCAACTTATACTTTACATGTGAACTCGACACCCCAACTAGGAGGCGAGAATTTGGACTGACTCGAGAGGTCCCCCGACGTTACACACACACAAACCTACTCGGCAGCTAAGGCCTCCTAACTTATTCATTGATAATTGTAGTCTACTAACTTTATAGAAAACATTATTTACCAAGATATACTAACCTCATGATTAATAATATCATAAGGTGGATTTAGCTATATTAAATCAACCTCCCAAAGTGTTTTGTAAGTGGTAACACCTAACAGGAATATAAATCAATCATACAGTCCACTCTTTCACAGTCTACTCAATAATAATTAATCTTAATATAAACTAAATACCTGCTGGGAAATTCCCACACCACTCTCACATTCTAATATAAAACCAAACTTATCTGTTGTTCCTCACACATTCAGTCCTCCATGTCTGCACTTGCTTCCACAAATTAATGCAGGTACAAGACCCAGACTGGAGGCCATTATGGCCTTGTTGGATGAGGAAGTAGAGAAGATGGCTCCTAGCCTACTCTTCCATCCTCCTCATCAGAGGTATATGGCTGCTTGTACAGCATAGTGCTGCAGGCAGTGTCCACATTTCTATGCAGACATCAGACCAAAATTTTGTACATAAAATGGCCATCAATGATCAACGCCTATAATTCCTAATTTCAATAAGAGGCTATTCAAGGCAAAGTGGCTTAAAAACTCATTCAAAAACCAATAATGAATAACAGTAAACAAAGCAAAACCATAAGGCATCCCTACTGGGAATACCTAACCACTATGTAGGGGAAGTTGGTCAAATATACTCACAAGAACAGCCAACAGCCAGGTTGATCAGGAGGCCTGGTCGATGGACCGGGCCGCGGGGACCGCTAAGCCCCGGAAGCACCTCAAGGAAACCTCAAGGTAAGGTAACAACCATACCTGTCCTAACCCTTCACACTGGTTGATACCTGGTTGATGGGGATACCAGGTTGCATACCTGGTATGAAATCTTGCATAATCACTACTAAGGCAACGTGCAACCCCTTCTTTGTGCACCATCCTGAATTAAAATCTAACCTGGTTGATACCTGGTTGATGGGGTTCTGGGAGTTCTTCTACTCCCCAAGCCCGGCCGAGGCCAGGCTCGACTTGTGAGAGTTTGATCCACCAGGCTGTTGCTTGGAGCGGCCCGCAGAGCCACATACCCACCACAGCCCGGCTGATCCGGGACTTCTCTTAGGAAACAGTCCAGTTTTCTCTTGAAGATGTCCACGGTTGTTCCGGCAATATTTCTTATAGTCGCTGGGAGGACGTTGAACAACCGCGGACCTCTGATGTTTATACAGTGTTCTCTGATTGTGCCTATGGCACCTCTGCTCTTCACTGGTTCAATCTTGCATTTTCTTCCATATCGTTCACTCCAGTACGTTGTTATTTTACTGTGTAGATTTGGGACCTGGCCCTCCAGTTTTCCACGTGTATATTATTGGTATCTCTCTCGTCTCCTTTCTAGAGAGTACATTTGGAGAGCTTTGAGACGATCCCAATAATTAGGTGTTTATCTCGTCTATGCGTGCCGTATATGTTCTCTGTATTCCCTCTATTTCAGCAATCTCTCTGCTCTGAAGGGGGAAGTGAGTACTGAGCAGTATTCGAGACGGGACAACACAAGTGACTTGAAGAGTACAACCATTGTGATGGGATCCCTGGATTTGAAAGTTCTCGTAATCCATCCGATCATTTTTCTGGCTGATGCGATATTTGCTTGGTTATGCTCCCTAAACGTTAGATCGTCGGACATCATTATTCCCAAATCCTTGACATGCTGTTTTTCTACTATGGGAAGATTTGATTGTGTTTTGTACCCTGTATTATGTTTCAGATCCTCATTTTTGCCGTACCTGAGTACCTGAAATTTATCACTGTTAAACATCATATTATTTTCTGCTGCCCAATCGAAAACTTTGTTGACATCTGTTTGTAGTTTTTCAATGTCTTCAGCAGAGGTAATTTTCATGCTGATTTTGTGTCATCTGCGAAGGATGACACGAAGCTGTGACGTGTATTTGTCTATATCAGATATGAGAATAAGGAACAGTAGCGGTGCAAGGACTGTACCTTGAGGTACAGAGCTTTTAACATCGCTTGGACTCGATTTTATCTGATTGACTGTTACTCTTTGTGTTCTGTTCGACAGGAAATTGAGTATCCAGCGTCCTACTTTTCCAGTTATTCCCATTGACCTCATTTTGTGAGCTATCACCCCATGGTCACATTTGTCGAAAGCCTTTGCAAAGTCTGTGTATACAACATCTGCATTTTGCTTTTCTTCTAGGGCTTCTGTGATTTTGTCATAGTGGTTGAGTAACTGTGACAGACATGATCTTCCCGCTCTAAAACCATGTTGTCCTGGATTGTGCAATTCATTGTTTTCCATAAAACTAGAAATTTGATTCCTAATCACTCTTTCAAACACTTTTATTATGTGTGATGTTAGTGCAACTGGCCTATAATTTTTTGCCAAGGCTTTACTCCCCCCCTTGTGCAACGGAGCTATATCTGCAGATTTAAGTGCTGCTGGTATCTCCCCTGTATCCAGGCTCTTTCTCCATATTACGCTGAGTGCTCTCGCTACTGGTACTTTACATTTCTTTATGAATATTGAATTCCATGAGTCAGGCCCAGGGGCTGAGTGCATGGGCATATTGTCAATTTCTCTTTCAAAGTCTTCCGAGTTTGTGGTAATATCCGTTATATTATCTGCAGCTTGAATGTCATTCATAAAGAAGCTGTCTGGGTCATCAACTTTCATGTTGTTAATTGGTGTGCTAAACATAGCCTCATACTGGCTTCTTAGAATTTCACTAATCTCTTTGTTGTCCTCTGTGTACGTACCTTCATTTGTAATTAACGGTCCAATACTGGTCGAGGTTTTGGATTTTGATTTAGCGTATGTGAAAAAATATTTCGGATTTTTCCTTATCTCTTGTATAGCTCTCTGTTCCAATTCCATTTCCTCAGACTCATATGATCGCTTCAACGTTTGTTCGATTTCTTCGATCTCCCTGCTTAGGCTTATTTTCCTTGCTTGTGATAGTTGTGTCTGCCGAAGCATTTCCGTAATTTTTTCCTTCTCCTGTACAGTCGTCTGCGTTCTCTTTCTAGAGTGTTCCTCTTTCTGCCCCTCCTCACCGGCACGTGCTTCAAGCAGACCTTGTAAGCTTCAGCTGTCAGTTGAGCTATTCCCTGTGTGGGAGTTTTGTCGCTTAAGACCGTCTCCCATTGAATGGTTGAAAGGTCCACATTTATTTTTTCCCAGTCAATCCTCTTATTGTTGAAATTGAATTGATTGAATATTCCTTCTCGCTTGTTGGGTCTCTTAGATCTACTACCGTTATTTATGCTAGTTCGCACTTCAATGAGCTTATGGTCTGAGTATGAAGTATCTGAGATTGTTATGTCTCTGATTAGTTCATCATTGTTTGTGAATAACAAGTCTAGTGTGTTTTCGTTCCTAGTTGGTTCTGTAATCTGTTGATTGAGCGAGAATTTGTCACAGAATCTCAAAAGTTCTCTGACCTGTGGCTGGTTTTTCCCGGGTCATTCCCTGCTATGATATTTGTGTTTGCCATTCTCCATCTTAGACTCGGTAAGTACCGAGTCCCAATTCTCGGTAAGTACTCGGTACCATTTCAGAGCGAGAGACGGATTTATGTTCCCGTTCCTGAGCGAGAGAAGGATTTATGTTCCCGTTCCTGAGCGAGAGAGGGATTTATGCTCCCGTTCCTGATCGAGAGGGGGATTTATATTACCGTTCCTGAGCGAGAGAGGGATTTATGTTCCCGTTCCTGAGCGAGAGAGGGATTTATGTTCCCGTTCCTGAGCGAGAGAGGGATTTATGTTCCCGTTCCTGAGCGAGAGAGGGATTTATGTTCCCGTTCCTGAGCGAGAGAGGGATTTATGTTCCCGTTCCTGAGCGAGAGAGGGATTTATGTTACCGTTCCTGAGCGAGAGAGGGATTTATGTTCCCGTTCCTGAGCGAGAGAGGGATTTATGTTCCCGTTCCTGAGCGAGAGAGGGATTTATGCTCCCGTTCCTGAGCGAGAGAGGGATTTATATTACCGTTCCTGAGCGAGAGAGGGATTTATATTACCGTTCCTGAGCGAGAGAGGGATTTATATTACCGTTCCTGAGCGAGAGAGGGATTTATGCTCCCGTTCCTGAGCGAGAGAGGGATTTATATTACCGTTCCTGAGCGAGAGAGGGATTTATGCTCCCGTTCCTGAGCGAGAGAGGGATTTATATTACCGTTCCTGAGCGAGAGACGGATTTATATTACCGTTCCTGAGCGAGAGAGGGATTTATATTACCGTTCCTGAGCGAGAGAGGGATTTGCCTTTATATTTGTTGAAGTTACTGTGAAGTTGGCGAGAAGAAATGAGAGAGAACTCGTCAAGAGAGCCACTGGAGGGCCACTGGAGGAAGATCGGACGATCAACGCTTCGGCAGAAGGAATTTAATTTAATTTTAATTTTGCCCCGAGGGGCGAGTTTATTGGGCAGCTCCACTCATCCTGTGAGTGGACACACCGCCATAGTGACAGTATTGGCCAGCGCCACTCATCCTGTGAGTGGACACACCGCCATAGTGACAGTATTGGGCAGCGCCACTCATCTTGTGAGTGGACACACCGCCATAGTGACAGTATTGGGCAGCGCCACTCATCCTGTGAGTGGACACACCGCCATAGTGACAGTATTGGGCAGCGCCACTCATCCTGTGAGTGGACACACCGCCATAGTGACAGTATTGGGCAGCGCCACTCATCCTGTGAGAGGACACACCGCCATAGTGACAGTATTGGGCAGCGCCACTCATCCTGTGAGAGGACACACCGCCATAGTGACAGTATTGGGCAGCGCCACTCATCCTGTGAGTGGACACACCGCCATAGTGACAGTATTGGGCAGCGCCACTCATTCTGTGAGTGGACACATCGCCATAGTGACAGTATTGGGCAGCGCCACTCATCCTGTGAGTGGACACACCGCCATTGTGACAGTATTGGGCAGCGTCACTCATCCTGTGAGTGGACACACCGCCATAGTGACAGTATTGGGCAGCGTCACTCATCCTGTGAGTGGACACACCGCCATTGTGACAGTATTGGGCAGCGTCACTCATCCTGTGAGTGAACACACCGCCATAGTGACAGTATTGGGCAGCGCCACTCATCCTGTGAGAGGACACACCGCCATAGTGACAGTATTGGGCAGCGCCACTCATCCTGTGAGTGGACACATCGCCATAGTGACAGTATTGGGCAGCGCCACTCATCCTGTGAGTGGACACACCGCCATTGTGACAGTATTGGGCAGCGTCACTCATCCTGTGAGTGGACACACCGCCATAGTGACAGTATTGGGCAGCGTCACTCATCCTGTGAGTGGACACACCGCCATTGTGACAGTATTGGGCAGCGTCACTCATCCTGTGAGTGGACACACCGCCATAGTGACAGTATTGGGCAGCGCCACTCATTCTGTGAGTGGACACATCGCCATAGTGACAGTATTGGGCAGCGTCACTCATCCTGTGAGTGGACACATCGCCATAGTGACAGTATTGGGCAGCGCCACTCATCCTGTGAGAGGACACACCGCCATAGTGACAGTATTGGGCAGCGCTCAGCTGTTGTTTCCATCCCGAATCTCCATGGATATTTGTTTCCAAGACAGATTCTCGCTATAACTGATTCCCTCTCGCGGCTACCTCCTCTTAGTCCATAATGATTGGGATTGCCAGCTGCAACCATATTGTGCCAGCGTACAGATTCGCTGATTTGTTCTTTCCTCAGTTACTTTGTCACGGTGACATTGCCTGACAATAACTCTAATTTGTAGAAGAGTCTTGGGTGTGAAGTATTCAATATGGTCTCCTTCAGCAGCAAGCACATCTGCTCGTTCATTTCCACATATTCCAACATGGGAGGGGATCCACAGAAACTTGACGACTCTTCCCTGATTGGTCAGTACTCTCACAGCTCGCTTGATTTCAGCGACTATCGCAAGATTTTCAGCCCGAATTTTACTTAGGCTTTGTCGTGCTGCTTTTGAATCAGTGCAGATCACTGCACTATTAGTGTTTCGTTCAACGAATCTTAATGCCATAACAATGACAGCTCTGCTTGCGTTTAAAAGGCATAGTTTTTCCTTTTCTTCATTTCCGCGTTGAAGCATACACTGGTGCAGCATACAGTGTATGCTGCACCAGCCCTGCCATTGACAAGATTACATGACCCATCAGTGTAGATTTGATCTAATTCATCTACTGCTTCTTTATAAATTCCCTCAAGATATCTGTGCCTCATTTCTTCTGGTGTCATGTTGGACTTTTACGTTGTCATCTCATTTTTTATAATCCTGCACGAGTCATCCTCCCAGGGAGGTAACCTCTCTACAGGCAGGAGCTCACGGGCTTGCTCAAGCAGGTGAAGGTCTTCGAGGTGGCAGACAGGATCTGTTATTCCATTTTTTGCTTGTCCTGTTTCCTCCTGTAAATAACACAGAACTCAGACGATCAGTTAGTTTCTCCTTTGGGATTGCTAGTGGTCAAAGTTGTTTCCATCTGTTGTGATATTCATCACATCGAGGAAATATTATCTAGGGATGAAAATTAGACTTCATGGTGAGGAAGATTATGTAGAAAAGGCGTCGAACCACCACTGCCAAAGGTTTTTTTTTTAGGTTCGGTTAGGTTAGGTTAGGTTAGGTTAGGTTAGGGGAGATTTCGAGAAATCCCACATCACAGCAACTCTACTGGTTTTATCGGGGACATGAGTCTGTGTATCTGTACTGTTGATATCTAACAAATGGTAAAGTTCACAGTTTAAAACCAATATTAATAAACACATTTACAGTAGAGAAACTACTTGTATCACACAAAGGCAATTACATTATGGAATCGCTGCACATGTGGGCGGCCCCAGACCGGTGGTGACAGGGATGTGGGTCTTCGGGCTGCGAACACTAGCATCCTGACAGGCAAGAGAATCACCAAGGCAGACTGGCCACAGGTTACAGGCTGTGGGAGTAGAAGGACTTTCGAAATCATCAACATGTTTGATCGCAGGCCAAAATAACGTGGCTGAAGTATGTTGACCAGACCACACACTAGAAGGTGAAGGGACGACGACGTTCCGGTCCGTCCTTGACCATTCTCAAGTCGATTGTCTTGTCTGACAATCGACTTGAGAATGGTCCAGGGACGGACCGAAAAACGTCGTCGCCTTCACTTTCTATGTGTGGTCTGGTCAACAAAGCGATAGAAATCTGGCAGAGAGCGCCACAGTGAGCTAAATCAAAGTTAGTGTTGAGAGATAGACGGAGTACCTTTGGTCATTCTCAGATAGTCTTTGGTTTTGTTATGTAAGACTTGTAAGCACTACTTACTTGTAAGTGAACAGAGCGAGTGATTCGTGGTCCTGAGGTTTCGGGTTCGATGCCCGGTGGAGGTGGATACAAATAGAGCAGAGTTTCTTTCACCCTGGTGCACCGGTTCACCTATCAGTAAATAGGTACCCGGGAGTTAGACAGCTGCTACGGGCTGCTTCCTGGGGGTGTGGAACAAACAGGAGGCTTGGAGGAGGACCGGGCCACGGGGACGCTAAGCCCCGAAATCATCTCAAGATAACCTCAAGATAACCACAAGATAACCTCAAGATAACCTCAAGATTACCACAAGATAACCTCAAGATAACCACAAGATAACCTCAAGATAACCACATATAACCTCAAGATAACTATGTTCGGTGACTTGAACCTATTCTCTGTGAGGCAGTTGTACAAACAAGTCCTGAATTTCAGAATACTCATCCTCAAACAAGTCCTGGATTTCAGAATACTCATCCTGACATATTCTTGTGTGTGTGAAGAATAGCTTAGAAGGAGAAGAATTAATTCATAACTCCACGCCTGACAGTTTAATTCAACCATGAAAATTTAATTTTGTTGTTTTAATTAAAATATAAAAAAATCCTATTCATTTGGGGCCCTTCATTGCATAATATTTTACATCCCCGGTGGAAGTGTTTATGTGTTGACCAGACACACACTAGAAAGTGAAGGGACGACGACGTTTCGGTCCGTCCTGGACCATTCTCAAGTCGATTGTCAGACAAGACAACGACTTGAGAATGGGTCCAGGACGGACCGAAACGTCGTCGTCCCTTCACTTTCCAGTGTGTGGTTTGGTCAACATATTTCAGCACGTTATGTGACTCCTCGTCTGTCTTATACTGATGTCATTGATGTAACGAAGCATTGATGCCTAAGGTGGTATGATACAGCATCAATCACTTGCACTTAACACGGAACCATATTAAAAAAAAAATAAAGGCACTATGGGCTCACCATAGCCCGTGCTACTTGGACTTCTTGTGCTAGTTAGCGAATCTTTAACAACAACATTTAAAAACAATTATGACTAAACAACTGATAG
>WNGS01006708.1:12444782-12462537 GCA_020271785.1 Procambarus virginalis | reverse complement strand
CAGTCTTTCCTGTAGACATATATATTAAATATGACCGACAAAAATTAAGATTAATAATTCTAACACGAATTTCTCGATCTTCCTTATGTTTTTTTACTTGACGGTAAATGAAAAATCAATTCTCCAAAATTCATTTTTATTTCTAGTCTGACGCGACACTTGAGCGCGTTTCGTAAAACTTATTACATTTTCAAAGACTTTAGTTTACACACACACTACTTATAACTGAACAGCACTGGGTCTTTTATACCTGCATTTGGGTGAGGTGATGTAATACAATAGTGAGGTGAAAACAAACTTTCAACAAAACACAGAACACGGAACAATGGGTATAAGTTAAAGGGAAGAATAGATCTGTAACTGCAGATGGCCTATTGGCCCATATTTCTTGATGCTTTTATATTGGAGCGGAGTCTTGAAGTGGGTAGAATATAGTTGTGCATTAATTGGCTGTTGATTGCTGGTGTTGACTTTTTGATGTGTAGTGCCTCGCAGATGTCAAGCCGCCTGCTGTCGCTGTATCTATCAATGATTTCTGTGTTGTTTGCTACGATTTCTCTGGTGATGGTTTGGTTGTGGGAAGAGATTATATGTTCTTTAATGGAGCCCTGTTGCTTTTGCATCGTTAAACGCCTGGAAAGAGATATTGTTGTCTTGCCTATATACTGAGTTTTTTAGGCTTACAGTCCCCAAGAGGGCATTTGAAGGCATAGATGACGTTGGTCTCTTTTAGAGCTTTCTGCTCAGTGTCTGGAGAGTTTGTCATGAGTAGGCTGGCCGTTTTCTTGGTTTTATAGTAAATCGTCAGTTGTATCTTCTGATTTTTGTCTGTAGGGATAACATTTCTATTAACAATATCTTTCAGGACCCTTTCCTCTGTTTTATGAGCTGTGAAAAAGAAGTTCCTGTAAAATAGTCTAATAGGGGGTATAGGTGTTGTATTAGTTGTCTCTTCAGAGGTTGCATGGCGTTTCACATTTTTTGGGGCAACACGTGAGGAACACAAATGCAAACAAGTATAACCAGGACGTAACCTGCGTATACTTGGTTACGCCATTTCGGATACAAATGCAAACAATTCTTGTTTGCATTTGTGTTCCTCACGTGTTGCCCCAAAAAATGAGGTGATTTGATAAAAAAATGCTATGCCCAAGATTACCATCCGAGTGCCGGCGGGGAAGTGGTTCATATAACCTCGGCTATCACTTCCTTATGTCCGGTCGTGATGGTCAAGTGGTTTAAGGCGTCCCTGTACATACCAGTTGCGTAGCTCCTGGGAGTATGGGTTCGAGTCACTTCTGGGGTGTGAGTTTTCAGTATATATATATATATATATATATATATATATATATATATATATATATATATATATATATATATATATATATATATATATATACCAATATATATAGCACTGGTAGCTAATCTAACAAACGATTAAACAGGCTTACCACTTTGATATATGATGTAGGGCGCTCAATCCCAGGCCCTCAATATGGTGCTCACACAGGCCACCCACAAAAATCGTTATAAGACTGCTTCACAAGACTTCTTCAAGTCCAGACTTGAGTAAACAGTCGCCCGACAGGCTCCATACATAAACGCCTGCTTACTTACTTCCTCTTGAAGGCACACATTTAGAGCTCCAAAAAGGCGTAACCAACACTCACTTACAGGTCACTTCTAATATATCCAAATCACAGAGAAATGGTGTACTATGTCCCCAACAGCTTCCTCACACTTGCAAACAAGTAGCCTTCACTTCAGTACTAACACAGGGAACGATATTCTTCCTTCTTCCAGGAAAATCAACAATGTAAGCTGTAACTCAAGTGAGGTCACGATGTCCTGCTAGTGTCACGTCACGTCACCAAACTATCGACATCCCGTTTCATGTCACTTTTATTAGAAGCTCATTCTCTGCTTGTATTTTTAAATTACTCACTGACGTTTATTCAGTTATTTAATATATATATCTATATATATATATATATATATATATATATATATATATATATATATATATATATATATATATATGTATATATATATATATATATATATATATATATATATATATATATATATATATATATATTTACATCTTTCCTCTGACTTCTCACATCAGGACTGGATAGCTGAATAACTCTCAGAGGGTTAACTCGTTCCACTCAGGCTACTTGGGGGCATAACACTTCCCCCCTCCCCTTATTTTTGAGTTATTCTCAGTGACAAGGCTCGTGAGAAAGCATCAGCCACCACATTAGCTCATCCTCTTTTATGTCTTATCACCCCCTCCCTATCTGACTCGTTGTCGTCGTCAGGGGGCTTGGTGGCCGGCTGCCAGAGTGCGATGCTCCATGGGTCAGTCCTCAGTCCTTTTAAGGCTTTATGCTCCTGCTGCTGTCTTTACCAATTTTGCCAGATGTCTTTTCCTTGTGTTTCATTTTTCTCCCCACCTCTTCTCCTTTTTAATCGTCACTTCCCACCGACCTTTTGCCACTCTTTATTATTCTTTTGGAATTCTTCTGTTTTGATGCCCGGGTGTTTTGGGAGGCATACTCTCTCACCGGTATAACTGTTGGGAGTACCCAACGTCGCGAACGAGGGGACGCTTTAATTGTCAATCCTCCTTTCGTCGCTGAGCCTGATATCGACAGACTGACAGTTCTTAATGTTGCGATTGTGGGGCGTAATCTCACGACACACCTTTGTGGAGCCCCGGCAAGACCAGCGACATATCTCTTGTTGTGTGTCCTGTCCTCTAATTGTGGCTCCGTGGTGGGTGTGGGAGGCATATTGTTGATTGAACATCTTTCCTCTCGTTTTTATGTTGACTACTGTTCCTCTAGAATCTTCTCTAGTAACTCCAGTGTTGACTACTTCGTCCCCCCTGGCACGGCTCAGTCTCTCGTTGTGACTACTGCACCTTTTAACCCCTCTCTACCTGGTGGTTCTCAACGCCGTTCTCGCCACGGCAGCACTCACATGATCCCTTCCCATACTAATACGTACCAGACCTTGTTTGGTCCCGCTTCGTGGGCTAATCTTCGATCTCCTCCCTCTGGATTCTACTCCTGACGATTTTTCCCTCTATAGGCACCTTGTCGATTCTGTAGATGCTTTTGTTACTTTCCACCTCACCCGTCTCGGTACACGTGTCATTGCTGCTCCTTCTCCGGATGCAGTCACCCGCTTGGCCGTCTTATCCTGCATTGGCGAGACCCCTGTTCAGGTCTCCAAGAACGCTCGGTTAAACGCCTGTGTTGGCACTATTCTCCTCCCACACCATGTTGCGACCGGTGTTAGGAATCAAAAGGACTGCCACGAAGATATCAAGCATATCCTTGAAGCCCAGTGCTATTCTGTTCTCCAGGTGGACACATTTACTCGTCCCCGTCTTGGTCGGGGTCATCAGCCCCTTCGGGTTGTAAAAATTACCTTTGATGATTGAACCCTTCCGCACTCTGTCATTCTTGCTGGTGCCAGGTGCTCCGTTCAGGAGTACATTCCCTCCCCTCGGCTCTGTAATCAGTGCTGGAAGTTTGGGCATGATGCCCTCCGATGCTCCAGTACTGTCTCTCTCTCTCTCTCTCCCTTGTGTGGGGACGAAGGTCACTCTAAGTCGGAATGCACTTCTCCCCAGGCTCGCTGCCTCAATTACAGTGAGGCCCACCCTACCTTCTCCGGCACGTGTATACATTACAAGCTTGAGGCGGCCGTCCTCAACTTGAAGCACCGGGATCGTTTGTCTTTTCCTGAGGTGAGGCGCCAAGTTTGCCGTCTCCCCCCCTTTCACTGGCATCTCTTATGCACGTGTGTTGCACTCTTCATATCTTCGTCCTTCCCACCTTCCTCAGTCTCACAACCGTTTCCAGGCCTTGGACCCTGACACTCCCACCACCTTTTCCCTAGTTCCTTTACGTTCATTCTTGAGGTTATCTTGAGATGATTTCGGGGCTTAGTGTCCCCGCGGCCCGGTCCTCGACTAGGCCTCCACCCCCAGGAAGCAGCCCGTGACAGCTGACTAATTCCTAAGTACCTATTTACTGCTAGGTAACAAGGGCATCAGGATGAAAGAAACTCTGCGCAGTTCTGTCCAGAAGGGTTCCCCTCCTGATTCTGTCTGGGGTTCCCCTTCTATGTACCCAGTCTGTCATGTCTCCTGTGTCTTCTTTCTCATCTCCCTCCGATCCTCCTTCCCATCATTCTCCTCCATCTCTTAACTCTCCACGCGGCCTGTCTGTGCGGGCTGATGTCCATCACTCTCCTAGCGATCATTGTGTTGTTCGCTCTCGTTCTTCTTCTCCTGTTGAGACGCTTGAGTCTGTTGCCCAGTATGTTATTGCTGGAACACCTGTCTCTTTGAGTAAGAAGCATAAGCCTGGCTCATCTCCTTCCTCCTCCCCGGCGGGAAAGAAGGCTTCGCTTTCTTACTCACCCCCAACCTCTGACTCAATCGCTCCATCCCTTCCCGTTTTGGTGGTCGAGCCCCCTGTTCATGCTATGGAGGTTTCTTTGACTCCCGCTTCCTTCTCGGTTGCTGCCCTTGCTGAGGTGCGCTCCCCGGTTTCAGCCCCTCCTCCTCCTCCTCCTGCTGTCTTTGACCCTCGATTGTCTCCTCCTCCTCCTCCGGACCCTGCTCGTCTGCCTCTGGTCTATCCTCCCGCTCCATTCCCTCCATCATTACTCAGTTTACCCATGCCCCCTAACCCTGACTTCGCTGACCCTGATTCTGTACTTCTTTGGCGTGCTGTGTTTCTTTTTAACCTTTGTTTCTTCATTGTTCTCTGTTGCTGTCCTTTCTCTTTTTGTCGATGTCTATTCTTCAATGGAATATTCGTGGCTATTACGCCAATTTCCATGAACTCCAACTTCTGATTACACAGTTTTCGCCCCTTTGTGCCTGTCTCCAGGAGCCGATTCTTGGTGCTCGTCCTGGTCGCTTCCGTGGCTATTCCTTTCTCTTCACCTTCCCCCAAACTTTTGCTGGGGCCCATAACTCTTCTGCTCTCTTGATTCGTTCTGATGTTCCCTTCGTCCCCCCTCCTTTTCCGTCGCCTCTCCAATGTTCTGCTGCACGTGTCTTTGTGTGCAAACGGTACACTGTTTATTCCATTTATCTCCCCCTAAATGTCTTGCTTACTCTTCCCGATCTTAAACACCTCCTGGACTCCTTGCCGGAGCCTGTGCTCCTGCTGGGTGATTTTAATTGTCGACATACCATCTGGGGTGATGTTCTAACAAACACCTGGGGTCGCCTTCTCGAACCGTTCATCTTCTCTTCTTTTCTGTCTCTTCTGAATTCTGGTGAGCCCTCTCTTTTGGACTCTCGGACTCGCACCCTTTCCTGTCTTGATCTTTCTCTCTGCTCATCGTCTTTTTGCTTGGATTTCATGCGGCGGGTTCTTGATGACCTCCATGGCAGTGACCATTTCCCCATCCTTGTTACCTTTTTCTCTTTTCACTCTCCCCTCTCCTTCCCTAGGTGGCAGTTTGCCAAGAAAAACTGGAACCTATTTACTCTTCGTGCTGCTTTCTCCGTCCTTTCCATTCTGCCTCTCCCTCGCGCTCTCCTCCTTTTTCATGACACCATCTTCAATGCTGCCCTCCACTCTATTCCTCGCTCTTCTTCTCGGGGAACGCGGAAGTGTGTTCCCTGGTGGAATGTGGATTGTGCTCAAGCTGTGCACCATAAGAGTGCAGCCTGGAATAGACACCGCCGCTGGCAGACGGCTGATTATTTTCTTTTGTTTCAGAACGCGAGTATGGTAGCCCATAGGACCATCTGTACAGCTAAGCGTGAGTGTTGGAAGTCTTATGTTTCCACCATTAGGTCCGAAACCTCTCTGCCTCAGATCTGGAAGCGTAAATTTGGTGTTATTTTCGCAATAGGTCATTAATAACAGACTTGATACTTCTAGATAATACTAGAAGTTAATAAGAGGCTAACATCACTTGTGTGTATAATTTCTCTTGAATTGAGACTTTTTTAAATATAAATTGCATGAAGGAGTCTTCATTACACAATTTAACTGAATGCCAACCAACAACAGGGTAGGATATATTTTAATATTGACTAGTGTTTATTGATCACCTAGTCCCATATTTACATTGACTAGTGTTTATTGATAACCTAGTCCCATATTACCATTGACTAGTTTAACTAATTATTGTTCATCTTAGTCCCATTTATTTCTATAGTCTAATTGTACTACACTGAACAACCTAGCACCATTAATTAACAGTCCAGACCTTATTTTGGGTGATTAATATTAGGTCGAGATGAGTCGAGTATCTATATTTTCAATATGATTGTTTAACTATAATCAAAACACCTTAGAGTGATTAATTAGTCTCTACACCAAACAAGGGTGATAATTGAAGAGCTAACCTGAAGGTACTTCCAGTGACACTGGATTATCACTCAAAGTATTTGCGTGTATGATTATATATAATGTATATTAATTTTAAGTGCTTACCTCTAGAAGAGGAAGGATTATAGCCCAGAGACTGCAAATTTTTACCCTAGGCTACTACCATCAGTACTTCCAGGTAGCCAGTATGGATACTGCAGGAAGAATGAAAAGGACTTAAGGGTCACTTAACAAGACAGATCAAGAAATGTGAGGATTTGTCACATCAATCTCCAGTTGATTATGCTGACCTAGAAAGCTATTATCATGCAGCTACAGGTAAATTTGAGCAAATCAAATACCAAATAGCAACATATGTAGCTGAACTTACCAAAACCAGTTTATCAGAAACAGAAATAGACGATGTTATGGTTGATCTAGCGATTTATCAAGATCAAACTCAGGCCATGTTACAGCTTTTCGTCAAAATAATTGACCAGAACAAGGCAACGTTAACAGTTTCATCTAATATGAGTCAAGCTGAAGCTCGACTCCCTCTAGTTTATTTACCAACTTTCTCGGGAAACGACGAGGAGGATTGGGACGAATTTTGGAACAAATTTGAAGTCCTTGTGGACTCAAAACAATCTTTACTCAAGTGTAGTAAATTCTCTTATCCACAGTGTCAATTATCAGGTGAAGCCAAAACAGTAGTATCCCATCTGAGGTTAACTAATAACAGCTATGACCTTGCAGTACAACTCCTCAAGGATAATTATGCTGATCCAGAAGTAAGAAACTTCACATTTAGTTCACGAGCTGTTGCATTTACCCACACCCGAGGCTCTAGCTGATACACTCCAAGTCTTTAAGCTGGAGGTAGAATCCTTGATCAAGGCACTCAGCCAATACAAAATGGGCTGAGTGGGTCTTGAAAATAATTGTCCAGGAGAAAATACCTAGGGACATATTGAGACTAATGAGTGCTCACTACAATAAAAGTATCTTATCCTTAAATGAAATATCTGAGTTTACGTTCAGTAATTCACCAACAACGAACACATGACAAATTAAAACCACCAAGTAAACCTTCAGAAACGAATTGTAGTCAACCACAGAGCACCAAAGGTACTCCAAATGTATCCAGACAATCTAATTCCACACCAAAGTGCAAAGTGGCAGAGTGGGCACATATGCAGTTGGACCCTCCATGCCTATAGTTTCTGTATCATCCAAGATGGTGACTCCAAAGGGTACATTAAGCTATGGAACATGTTTATTCTGCCAAGAGAAACATTCAGTGTACAACTGCACCAATTTTCCTGATCGAGACGCCCGTCTTGAGCGACTTAAAGATTTGCAACATTGCACGAGGTGTTTCAGGAAACACAACATCCTCGAAGGCATTACGGGCTCACCATAGCCCGTGCTACTTGGAACTTTGTTCCAGGTAGCGAATCTTTAACAACAACAAACAACAACATCCTCGACTGTGAGACCCAATTACACACCTGTAATAGGTATAACAATGGTGAGTACCATGCAGCATTGTGCGGAGACACAAAAATAAAGTCTCCGAACCCCAAGGTGGAAGATAACATTCCCACCACAGTACAATACTGCAAGGTGTGACAGAAAAACAGTGTCCTATCGGCAAAGTCGCAAAATAATGTGACTTTGCCTAGTGCCCAAATTACCATCCAGAATAAGAGGGCCAGCGTCCATACCCGTCAGTTGTTTAACTAAGGGTCCCAGAGAACATTTGTCACTAAAAAAGTTGGCAGATGACCTACAATTAAGGCCTGTAACCCAGACGACATTCAATATTTCAGGGTTTCTAGCTGATACAGGACCACAAGTCTACCAGGTGGTAAAGCCATCAGTACGATTAGGCAGCTACTTCTAACAAGTACTAGCCATTGTGGTGGACACAATTCCACCCGACCTAAATGTTCAAGGTCTAGGAGCTACTGCCAATTTCCTGAGAAACAGAGAAATATAATTGATAGATAAAATTAAGTCTGATCACCTCACCAACGCAGGGATCCTTATAGGTGAAGACTACTACCACCAATTCATCGGTAGCCCAACTAAATATTAGGGCATGACCATAATAAATTCTGCAGGAGACAATCTACTCACAGATCCAGTATTAAGCCTGAGGAGACCTATGCCTGCAGATAAACAGCATCAATAGAAATTTAATTGTCATTTGATTGTGCAACTCCAGTAGCATTATACTAAGGAGGTTATAGCTGCCTATAGCACCAGAGGTTGATCTTGATATCATCATTTAAGGCTGAAGATGAGTTCATGAGGCCATAGTGGCAAATCAGTGGCATAGTAGCAACAGTAGTTAAACAAGCTACAACTCACTGCGACCAATGTCACTGAACCCCCGCAGACTCAGAACCATACTTGACTTTAATGATTGACTATTAAATCCTCTGAATCAATTAACCAAATTAAATTCAATTTGTCAGTCAAATAAACTCCAGCAAATAAGCACAAGGGAGCTTGACTCGCTATATAAATCCGACGACTGATTTTGATTCATTTATTATTTAATCGAGATGAATTCCATCGATCTCTGATTGTATATCAGTTACCAGTTACCTGAACAAGCTCCAAGTTAATATAACTAATGTCACTTTTCTCACTGCAGTCCAGGGAATCATACTTGACTGTAGTAATTGTTTACATTCAGTCCTCTGGGTTAAATAAAATGTATTAGGCTAGAATTTCAGCCACCCAAGAGTTAACAGGGAAATGAAATCGACCAAGACTTCCAACCCTTGCAACTTTAGTACGAGACGTCCGTCCTGTACAAACAGACAAACAAATGTGTGATTACTAACTACTAACATCAAATTAATCTAATAATTCTGAGGAGGACTATCAGTGTACGTCAGTCTTAAGTATTGGACTTTGATCCGTGTTTGGCCCCCGGAATTATGTCAGAAAATCCGAAACCATTTATTAATATTCAATACAATATGCAGATAATTTTGCTGCTATTTGTAATAACCAATTAACCCAAGAAATAGTACTTTAATCACTTATAGAAAATGAAGCACAGTAGAAATTTTCTCAATAGACAACGGGATATCATTGCCACATGTCGCTATTAGATTCACCAGCTATATTAATGGGAAACATTTTTAATACTTCGGTCTTGGGATTGTAAACAAAAACATATCCCTTGAATCAACTTAATTATTAGTACCAAAATAGAGTAAATGTAGGCCCTCTATCCACTTTGATAAAACGCATCTGTAGAACAGGGGATACAGTCAGTTGGAGGGAGGCCTCAGTAGTCAGCCATTGTAAATTTTATCAACAACGTCTCAGTGGAGCTAACTTCAAGTTCTACAGAAACTCCCTTGGACAAAGTGCTTCCATTATCAACACACAGTTATCATCTTCAAATAAGGGATATGTCCAATTCCGAAATCTTATCTAGTCATTCCTGGCTAGCAATCTTAGGAAGATTAAATTATTCCGGGTAGGACACGAATCGAGACACAAGCCAGGGTGAGCAACATTCTCATGTCTTTATTTACATTGGAAATATTTCCTTGATATATCTGTCATATTAGGATTACTGCTATTATTGCAAGTGCCCTTTGACAGGTGTCATAAAAGATTATGCAGAATTAACTAGTTCTCTAGCATCAATACATGAGTTAAAGCCAGTCACACCCATGAAGAGTTACCGACTGGCATGTTCGATAACAACAGCGCCAGCGATAACAACAGCACCATCTTTTGCACATCAGGAGTGCTCGACTAGCTGTCGTGGCGAGTGGACGTGTCCGCTGCTCGCTTCGGCGGTTTGGTGATTATTGCAAATTTTGGCCGTTTGGTGTCTCTGCTCGGACAGTGCAGACGTGGACTTCAAGATGGGGGTCCCCCTCCCACTAATACTGAGGGCTCAGTCTGTGGGCTTGGAATTTTCAAGCCGGGCTGGGTACCCGGAGATTGCGCGGATGTGTGAGCAGCTGCATATACCTGTGATGGATATTTACGGTGTCGAGCTGGTTACGGCACGTCGAGTGATACTTAAATTCACAGAGGAGTTGGCGTACCGTGAATTTCTACGTCGATACGAGGGGCGGACACTACCTCTGCAGGATGGTGCGGGCACTGTTTCCATATCTGATCGGAGTGGTGCCCTCACCTACGTCAGCGTGCATGGGGCTCTGTTGGAGTTTCCGGAGGGTCTGCTCCGGCGGTACTTCGGCCGTTTTGGCCCCGTCGTTAGTGTGCGGGTGAACGTGGTATCTTCGAGCCCGCTGAAGGGTGTGAGGACGAACATTCGCACCCTGGGCATGAGACTCCGGGAGGATATTCCGTCCTCTGTGCGTCTGATGGGGTACACAGTTCGTGTGTTTTACGCCCGCCAGCCTCGGACGTGTTATCGTTGTGGCCTGTTGGGCCATCAGGCTGCTGGATGTTCTGCGCCGGCCTCTGCGCCTGTGAACCTCTTCAGTGAGGAGGATTTTCCACCGCTTCCTGTGGAGGAGGTTTCTGTTGCTATGGTCGATTCTCTGGCCGCGGATATGCCCTCTGTGTCGCCTGATGCGCCCCCTGTAGTGGTGACTTCTCCTCCGGAGGTTGTGTCATCGCCTGGTGTTTACTCCTGCTCCGCCCAGTGTCTCTGGGATTCTTCGGCCGACACTCTGTTCGAATCCCCCTCTTCCTCTGCTGCATCTGTCCCGGTCCCTGCACCCTCGACGTCTGTTCCGGATGTGCTGGGTGCTGGGGTGGTTCCAGCGCTTCCCCATGTGTCTGGCCTGGTGCCCCGTGTGGTTGAGGATGCTGCAGTACTGCGGCGTGCGTCGGTTCGCCCGGCTTGTGTTGAGCGTGTGTCTGAGTCGGCCTCCGGGTCTGATGATGTGCGGCCCATGTCTAAGCGTTCCAGGCGTTCGTCGTCTGCATGGGAGGACGTTGGCGAATTCGACGCTTGTGAGTCTGCAGGCGACGGCGGGGTGGCTCCGCCTGCATTGCGTACTACGGTGGCGGTGGAGGTGCATTTGCCAGAGAATGCCTGTGATGGTCTTTCGGCCTCCACTTCCGATCTCGTGGCTGCGGTTCCTGCTTCGGGTGCATCGCCTGCCTCGGATGGCTCCGGTTCTTCGTGGGGGGTGGTGCCCCCTGCTGAGGTCCGTGGTGAGCGGGGTGGCCTAGTGCTGCTGTTGAAGAAGACTGCTCGCTCTGGTGATTCTGTGACTCCTGCCTCGGTCCCCGGTTCCTCGACTACGGTTTCGCCGCCTCCTCCTTCTGCGGCCATCTCTTCAGTGTCTCCTGCGGTCTCGGTGGAGGCATTGCCTTCTCGTCGCTTGTCCCCTGCTCCTGTGCGTCCGGAGACGCGGCCGTCTCGGCAGCCCTCGCACGCTTCATTGATGTCGTCTGCTACGTCGGAGGGCGTGGCTTGTGCTCCCCAGCCTCGTTATGCGACTTACGCCCATGAACTTCGGGAGTACCCGTTTCCGCCTGATCTGGAGATTCCAGAGTTTATGCCGGGTCCGCGGCGGATGGGGGTCGTCGCCCCACCGACCAGGAGTATCTGATTTGGGAGGGCTATAAACTAAAGTATCCTTGGAAGTCGTTCCCTGAAAAGTATCTTACTCCCGAGGAGGTGGCTTTGCTTGACCCATGATTCCTTTATGTATTGTGGGTTGTGGGTTCTTGCCATTAGTGTGCATGGTTGTGTGGTGTGGGTCGGGTGTGTGAGTGGGTGGGGAGGGTTTGTTTCCCGGTCCCTGCGTGCTCCGGTTTGTGGTTGTGGGTTTCTATTATGTGGGGTTTGTGCAGTGTGCGTATGTGTCCGGTTCCTGTGTGAGTGTGTCTGGTTGTGGTTGGTATGTTTCCTTTATTATGTTTTGTGGTTTCTTTGGTTTAATGTTGTTGTTTGTGCGCTTGTTTGTGTAGTGCTGAGTGCCCTTCAGGCTTGTGGCGTGTATGGTTTGTTTGTACTTTTATATTCCTGTGTATGTTTTGTTTATACTTTTATATTCCTGTCTTTTTATTATTGTTATTATTCTTATTATTGTTTGTTCATGTTGGTGCCTCTCCGTGTGTGTTTACGGTGATGGTAGCCTTGTTCTGTTTTTTTTTTTACTGTTTTAGAGTCACTTCTGTGTTGTATTCCGATGTGTTTTGTCTTCATTGTTGTAAATTTGTTTTTGTTCTTATTGTTGACATTTGTTTTTTGTAAATTTTGTTATTTTGTGGTCGGCCCTTCCGGCCGGCGTTTTGTCTTGTGTTTTGTCTTGTGTTTCTGTACGTATGTCCTTTCTGTTTTTTTTGCACGTATATGATTTCTTGTAATGTCTGTGGGTTTGTTTTGTTTTATTGTATTTATAAGCATGCTTGCATGTAAACTTAAAAAAAAAAAATCTGTTGCACATTAGAGCAACGCACACTATACTAAATATGTTACGATTCCATTTCAGTGTTTCCAATTTCATTGGAAAATTGAATTTGCATACATTTCTTTTATTGTTATTTTTATTTAATTATTTTGCATAACATTGCGTTAGAATTGAGCTGTGTTGTTTACCATACCGTTCATTTTGTGAGTATTGTTTATATTTTCATTTTTTTTATTTTGTTTTTTAACTGTTTTACTTATATTTCAGTGATAGGAACATCAGATCATTTGATGTTTCCAATTTTCTGAGGGAGAACATCAGATTATTTGGAATGCATATGACGATGGAGTGGGGAATGGTCGGTCGGATGGTTGGGGAGCCGGTCGGCCGAGCGGACAGCACACTCGACTTTTGATCCTGTGGTTTCGGGTTCGATCCCGGGCGCCGGGGAGAAACAATGGGCAGAGTTTTTTTCACCCTATGCCCCTGTTACCTAGCAGTAAAATAGGTACCTGGGTGTTAGTCAGCTGTCACGGGCTGCTTCCTGGGGGTGGAGACATGGTCGAGGACCGGGCCGCGGGGACACTAAAGCCCCGAAATCATCTCAAGATAACCTCAAGATAATGGTGGTGAGGACGAGGTTGACCCTTATTTATAACTGGTTGACTGGGCCCACTACAATACAGATAAAGATAAGCTGTAGTTAATTTAAGTTACCTATGTAGTCTAATACCGTACTAAATATCTAATAATCAATAATTTTGATTGAAAGATTATATATGTAAATAACTTAATTAATCGCCCACCATTCCCAGTAATGTCTAAGAAAATCAATTTCTGTGAATTTTAAGAAATACAGTCCACTTTAAACAACAAACAGTTTTCTATCGAAAAATATAAATTATTGTAAAATATAAATTCATTATCTATATCAATAAAAATGTAAATGTTCGTTTGATCAAAATCGCTAATCTCCGAAAGTTCTTCACCGATTGCTTTGAAATTTTCACACAACGTTTCATTCGCATTCAAGTGAGTTTTTGTACACATTGTATATAGATGTCACGTCTGTGATGAAAAAAAAATAATTTAACTGAGTTTTTTCCTGTGTTTTTCATGTGAGGGAAATCTTCAAAACCTCTTTACCGATTGTTTTGAAATTTTGACACAATGTTGCATTCGAATAGGCGCGTATTTTTATATACATTTTATATACATGCCTCACCTGTAACAGGAAAAAAACTGCTTTTCTGAAAAACAGCGCCGTTTGTTGCACGTAAGAGCAACACATGCTGCAATCTCCAAAGTTCTTCACTGATAGCTTTGAAATTTTGACACAACATTCCATTCGAATGTGCATGTGATTTTATACCTACTATATAGATGCCACACTTGTGACAGGTAAAAACATGCTTTTTATGAAAAACAGTGCATCTGTTGTACGTAATAGCTACACACGCTATACTAAATATGTTACGATTCCATTTCAATGTTTCTGATGCATTGAAATGAATTTTCATAGATTTTGATTATTTTTCATTTTGATTAATTATTTGTGTGACAAGACACAGCATCGGAATTGAGCTGTGTTTTGTTTACCATATCATTCATTTCGTAAGTATAATATAGATGCCACACCTGTGACAGGTAAAAACATTCTTTTTTTAAGAAACAGCACCATCTGCTGCACGCAGGAGCAACACACGCTGTACTAAATATGGTACGATTCCATTTCAATGGTCCGATTGCATTGACAAATTTAATTTTCATAGATTTTGATTTATTTTCATTTTCATTTAATTATTTTTTTGTGACATGCATTGGAATTGATCTGTGTTGTTTACTATACCGTTCATTTTGTGAGTATAAGTATAGATGCCACACCTTTGACAGGTAAAAACATGGTTTAAAAAAAACAGCGCCATCTGTTTGCACGTTAGAGCAATGCACACTATATTAATATGTTACAATACCATTTCAGTGGTTCCAATTTCATTGGAAAATTGAATTTTACATACATTTCATTTTATTTTTATTTTTATTTAATTATTTTGGTGACATTGCATTGGAATTGAGCTGTGTTGCCTCCCACCACCCTGCCTCCCTTAACCCTACCTTCAAACCAGGCCTCCTCAAAACTTTCCTACTCTCTTCTACCTTATATATATTCTACCTACATTTAAGAGAAGTTAGGAGAGAGAAGCGTAACAAGGGTAAAATGCAGTACGATGGGAAGGGTAAAGGGGGAACCTGAGGGGACACAATGTATAAAGCAATTATCACACAGAAATCACAATAGCGTGATGCATCAAATGAACATATCCCACAAGGGCCGTGACGAAGGATCGAACCCAACGGCTGAGAGCATCCCAGACGGCTGCCTTAATCTACTGAGCTATGACATGGTATAAGAATGGCAACCAGAAATTTCTACTTGAATTCACGTGGATTCTGAGGCCTCTCCGAGACACAAACCCGGATTTTACAACAACTCCTCCATGCACTCGAGGCTATGTCATAGCCGTTCTACCTCTCGCCCTTACTCATAACACACAGAAATCACATATTCAGTAGAATTTCTGGTTGCAATGCTTAAACCAATCGTAGCTCAGTCGATTAAGGCTGCGTCTGGGGTGCTCTCGGACTTTAGGTTCGAATCCTCGTCACGGCCCGGGTGGATTTGTTCATTTAAGTTATAAAGCAAGGAACTGGGATATGACAAGGCGAGGGAAGACCGGGTATGGATGCCGTTAAGAGGCAGAGTGGCAGTCCTCAACACAGGTGGACTCTGGCGATGATGTTGTTTGAGGGATGACTGCACGAAACACTTTGAAGAACTAAGTGAGAAAGTGTGTGTGAGGGGGCAAAATGGTTCCTTAAACGGAGAAGATCTACAGAATTCAGATCCTAGCTGCGACAATCGAGGAAAAACAGTGCGAGGAGAGAATAACAAAACAGGACGCGGAAGCTAAAACCTTTGCCAGAAGGAAATGGAGGAGGAAAAATCAGAAAATACTTGGAGAACAAAATCCAGAAAGTTACATGCAAAGTGGGAACATTAAATAAGAACATTGACAGATGACATTCATCATCACAGGAGACACTGGAGGCAGAGGAATTATTTAGTGTGACAGGGAGGACTAATCCAAGTAGCAATAGCAACAATGCAGTGGAGAAACATTGTGATGGATGTTGTCCCTCCAAATAGCAAAGTCACAGAAGATAAAAGAGCCAGATTATCGAGATTTATTCAAAAGGATGAGAATCGATAATCATTTCAGGGACTGCAGAATCACAGCTCCCCCCCAAACCAAGTCAGACCGTATTCAACTGGAGAGAGAATCAGTCCTGGAACGCCTTCAAGAAGCTAAAAGAAACTTGTTACTTGTTCAGGCTATATATATTCACGTCATACACTATATCGCGAGAAAATATGAAAACTAGACCACTGCACACCGATGATCTAACAAATGACCCGCTGCAAAAAAGTCTTGATGGAACAGAAAACTAGTCACCAGAACAATGAGGAGGTTTGAAAGGGTCTACCATGAAAATAAAATGGGCAAAGAGGAAATAACAAACAAACATAGGAACAAAGAAGAGGACGGACAGACAGAAGTAATGACGGAGGAGAGAGAGGGCCGTAGTCATCAAGAAGAGAGAGTGAGAGGAAACTTCTACTCCCCGCAAGACAGCAGTGAGCAACACCTACATAGTAGTAGCAGTGCAGTGAGAGAACATATAAATGGTAACATGATGAACAACCAGCCAGAGCCACAGGTAGAATTCCTATTTCCCATCTCTTTAAACACTGCTCGCCTCCTGCTCTTCCACGCCGCTCCTCCACACTACACAACACTGCTCGCCTCGCCTCTTCCCACCGCTCCTCCACACTACACAACACTGCGTCGCCTCTTCTCTTCCCACCACTCCTCCACACTACACAACACTGCTCGCCTCTTCCCACCACTCCTCTCCACTACACAACACTGCTCGCCTCTTCCCACCAACTCCTCCACACTACACAACACTGCTCTCCTCTTCTCTCCCACCCACTCCTCCACACTACACAACACTGCTCGCCTCTTCTCTTCCCACCACTCCTCCACAATACACAACACTGCTCGCCTCACCTCTTCAATACTACTCAATACAGCTCTTCTTGTGAGGAAGTGACCTGTGAGATTTATATTATTTAATTTATTTAATTTACTAGCTGTACCCGGCCACGTGTGCTGTGGCGGGGAAGATTTCTGAGCCACAGCAATCTTCCCCTAGCTCCCCCTAGTCCTCCCCACCATTCCTTCTTCTCCCCCCATCCTCTCGTCCTGCCAACCATTACTCACTCCCCTGCCCCACCGTCACCCAAACATTCCCCAATCCATCGTCTCATCGTGACTTCCCCACCATTTCCCCCCTCCCCCCATTCCCTTTGCCCTTCCCACCATCCCCCACCTCCACCTCCTCCTCATCCCTCCTAAACATTCCCCCGCTCCACCGTCCTCCTAATTCTCCCCAGCATTGCCTACTCCCCCATCCCCTCGTCCTCCCATACCATTCCCCGCCCCCCCTCCTCCCATCCCCTAATCCTCCCCGTCCCCAACTCCCCTGTCCCCGTGTCATCCCAGCACCATTCTCCATTTGCCTGTCCCCTCGTCTCTCCACCATGCCCAACTCCCCTGTCCCTTGGTCCATCCCAGCACATTCTCCAGTTGCCTGTCCCCCGTCGTCTCCCACTGCCCCAACCCTCCGTTCCTTCTCCGCCCTACCTTATAACCCCCTCCCTTGTCCCCTCGTCATATCCACCATCCCACACTCCTGTCCCTCGTCCTCACCTCCATTCCCCTCTCCATCGGCATTTGCATCTCAAATGATCTGATGTTCCTTCTCAGAAAATTGGAAACATCAAATGATCTGATTTCCCATCACTGAAATTATAAGAAAAACAGTTAAAAAACACAGAATAAAAATAAATAGAAAATAAAAGGTAAACTATACTCACAAATGAACGGTATGGGTAAA
>WNGS01006708.1:12422777-12439540 GCA_020271785.1 Procambarus virginalis | reverse complement strand
ACAGCAATACCAACACCGCCTACTATGAGTGCATGGCGCTCCACAAAGTCTATAGCCTTGGAGAAGCAACCTTCCGTGTAGGAATTATCCTCTCGGGGTTTCTCTGGCAGTCCATCAACTGAAAATTTTGGTTATTAGTTCTGGCATTATATACATTTTTCTGCAAGTTTAGCTTATTTTATGTTACCAATGGTAACATTATAATATTTATGCACTACATTCCCTTTCATCAATTCCAGGATATGGTTAATTTTTGTAAGACATTCAGGAAGGAACCCACTTCATTACAAACCTAACTCAAATAGTATATATTCTTACAAACACAAAATGCCCCTATATTCTGTGTTTACCCGAGGACCACTAACACTAGTGGGCCTCCATGACAGGAAGCTGGCGGCTTACCCGTCCCTTACTTCCTTACTCACAGTATACATACGTTACTTTAATCCAAGGATGTAGATACAATATGCATTTTAAACACTCAACCCCAAGAGTAATCCCATGGGGCTAGTACCATATTTTTTTTTATTCAGCGATACTTGACAATCAGTGTGTGTGCATTACTTTTATTAAAACATAGGAAGTGGGATAATACACTAACTAGGAATAATTTCTCTAACCAGATTAATGACAGTGTTCCAGTCATTCTGATTCAATGGGAGCTCAACCTCACACAGTGAGGTGGGCACCTCAAGAGCTCTCTCACACTCCCCGATCTCCATCTCCCAGTCTTTTTTGTTTGTTTTTTCTTTTTCCCTGCTGACCCCTACTCTGCAATCCCTCCTTCCACAGAACCTTATCTTCTCAAATTCAAGTACCAGCAGACTGCATCCATAACATGGAGTCACTGGAACAGTGCCTGTGCCATGTCCTAGAGGATACGCTCCTGTGTTTAATCTGGCCACTGCCAGATTAATGGAACAGCAACTGGTGCGAGTGTTGTAACTGCGGAGGACTTCATGCACACAGCCTCTAAGGTGCAACCCAGGATGTATACCCCAGCCCCACTCATCTACTTCAGATATATTGACAACATTTTTGGATTAATGGCAGGCAGGGAGGTAGGTCAAGCAATTTCTCACGTGGGCTAATGGTGTCCACGCAGATACAGTTTTATGGTGAAATCTAGCTTTAAGGAGCTACCCTTCCTCGACACCTGTGTATACCTGGACGGAGAAAGACTCCAGACTAGTGTGGAGTCTTTCAAGGATTCTAACCTGCATTCTTATCTCATATACTTCCTGTCACCTATCATCCTTAGAGACATGTCTCCCTTAATTCATTAGGCATCCGAATAAAGCAGATAAGTGTTAACAGCGAACTCCAAAAAGGATTTGGATATACTTTTGGTCGTTTTTCAGAGACACAAGATACCCAGAGAGGATCCTACAGGAAGCACCAAAAAACACTTGACCCTACAGAGGCAGGACCTTCTGAGCACTGGACGACTGCAGATTCCCCTCTCCAGGATGGTGCTTCCTTTTATGTATATTCCTACAGCATCAAGAACCTACAGGGAGGAGATAAACTTTGGCAGAGGCTGGATGTGACCACCTTTAAGAAGCATCCAGTGGCACAACATTTCCCTTCGGACCTCACCTCTGGCAGCCTGGGAAAAGGGAAGCCTCCTTGTAGGATATGCTAGTAAGGGCATGTTTCCCTACTCACCCACAGTAGAAAATGGGGAGACAATAAGAACTAAATCTACTACAACCTAGTGCCAACCATAGTGTCTCCTTGGTTTGACAAACATATGATTACTGGAGCGTCTAACAATGAGGAAATTCCATCTCCAAGGATACCACCCAAACACTAAGAAAAGACAGAACAACAAGAGCAGGCAGAATGATGATGTATGTGAAAGAGGACCTGGATGCTACTAGCAATAAGGAACTGAACGCCATGGGGATCTTCAGTCTATGTTGCAACATCCTAGCTCAAGATGGTAGCAAAAATGACAGTGGGCATGTGCTACAGGGCTGACAACAGCAGCAGAGGATGTTGCTGATCTGCATAATGTGATCAATGCAGCATCAGAAACCCAAACCCTAATAATGGGGGACTTTAACCACGAGACCATACATTGGATAAATTTAACATCACAAGCAGAAGAACAATTTCTAGACCTAGTACAGGATTCTTTTCTCGTACAGCATGTATTCACTTAGTTGTATTTTACGGGGGTTGAGCTTTGCTCTTTCGGCCCGCCTCTCAACTATCAATCAACTGTTTACTAACTACACTAACTACTTTTTTTTTTTTTCTTTTTCCACACCACACACACACACACCCCAGGAAGCAGCCCGTGACAGCTGACTAACTCCCAGGTACCTATTTACTGCTAGGTAACAGGGGCATACAGGGTGAAAGAAACTTTGCCCATTTGTTTCTGCCGGGTGCGGGAATCGAACCCGCGCCACAGAATTACGAATCCTGCACGCTATCCACCAGGCTACCTGGCCCCCCTATCCACCAGCATGTGGTAGAGTCCACACGAGGTAATGGCATTCTAGATTTTATGCTATTAGAAGAGGGCATGATCAATCATTATTCAGGTAGGGTAAAGTTAACCCCCTTCATGTTATCACCATATTTTATGATGGTTTATAAATATTGTAACCTACATAAAGATCCATGATCATTAATTTCCAAATTACCATCGAGGAGACTATCGAGGAATGAGAGGACCTATAAAACATCTGGAGGGAGCCGATAGGTGAACATGGTATGGAAGCAAAGCCGGGCGAGTGTTTTACTACTGCACCACAGGGACTGTGCCACTGCATACGCTTAAAATGCAGAACAATTTGGAGGATGTTGATCTGGACAATTTCCTCAAGACATCACATGTAACACAAACAAGGGGCAACGGTTTCAAGCTTAACAGGAGATTTTTCATCCACAGGGTTATATACCCATAAAACCACCTACCTGCCAAAGCCATAAATGCAAAAACTCAAATTTTAAAGTCCAACTGGAAAAGATCAAGGCACATGGGGGAGGGGGAGGGTTCTTTGACAAGCCGCCGGCTTCCTGTCTTTGTCGAGGCCACTAGTGTTAGTTGCCCTCGGGTAAATTCAGATGAAAATGGCTTAGGCTTAGCGGTCCCTCCAGGGTCGAATTACTGACCCTCCCCAAGATGCAACTCTACAAGAAGCTAACTCCTGGGTACCTACTTACAGCTAGGTGAACAGGTGCATTAGGTGACGGGGGAAATGTGCCCAACCATTTCAGTTCCGCCCAGGATTCTCAATTGAGTCAACGGACCAGACTGTACTACCGAGACCCATTAAATATAAGCCGAGGCTTATGATGTACTCCGCTTAACACATTCTTGACATTTCAAATATAGCAACACTGAAACATGTTATCATAATGACCATTTTGTTTAAACATTTTCCCAAAATGCTGTATATGATTAGTGGTCTTGTATAAAACTGAAGTATTTACCACTAAAGCTATACAATTTGAAATTACCTTGTTATAATAAATATAAATTATGTAACATTAAATCTTTACATTTATCGAGGTTAATTTAACTCTTCATATTAAGCAGTAACCTAAAATCTAATAAACTAAGGTTAAGATTCAGCCCCCATGCCAAGCAGCATATACAGTGTAACCTTTGGGCCCTTGAAAAGCTACCGGCTCCTCGTAGTCGAGGCCACTAGTATTAGTGGCCCTCAAGTAAATTCAAGGAAATAATTGTAAGAGGAATGTTTTAACACTCACCTCTCCCGCGGTTCCGTCCTTTCTGCAGCATGACTTGGGGACTTTTTTATCCGACATTGAAAACTCTGGATTTTTTGCCCATTCATTTTGATTTGTTATGGCACAGCATTTCATCTGAAAACCAAAATAATTACTAATGCATTACAATGGCCAATTTTATCAATGCTATGTACTGTATATAAGAACTCTGTCTAGCCTTTTAACACAACATTGAAGCCAAAATACTTCACATGCATCTCATGTGATGTAGCATCTATAAGCTTATGTCAAGTCCTTATGCAAGAATTGTTACTGCTGTGTAAGAGTACACTTAACCATTAACAATTACACAACCAAAAGGTCAAGACTGCACCCTCTTACTGTACCTGACTAATTTCCCTACCATTTCACTCCTCACCATCACTAACATTTCATCACATTTACAACAGATTTGCTCTCTTGCACGCACCAAATCCCAGCCGCTCCCACGGTAAAGTGATTCTAATGAACCGACAACCTCCCTGGTAATAATTCTAGATATTTATCTATATTTGATGCTCTGAAGGCTCAAGATTCCAATAATATTTATTTGTAAACTGACAAGTGAACCTTTGGCCTAAACAGAATATTCTCATTACATTATAACTATTTATCAGTATTACTGTACAACTCTAGGGTTTAAAATTAAAATTGTTTGTGGTATATATATATATATATATATATATATATATATATATATATATATATATATATATATATATATATACTCTGATAATGTCTAAGGGCAAGGTTTTCTTTGAAAGGTTAATCCTAGGAAACAGTTTTTAATATATTCAAATGCTCGAGAATATACTGTTCTCACCTAGCCATTGATAATGAGTAGATAATAGCAGTAAATATGTAATGGTTATGTAGTGATTACCACGAGGGTACACAAATCTCCCCTCCCTGAGAACAAGCCGACAAATCCAGAAATACTGTATTGCTAGAACTTGTCGAGAACATTCTCGATCACTTTTTCTATATGTAAACAAAACTTAAGCTACAAGAGTTGGGCGTTCATGATTCTTGCATACAAGGCATCAGTAATTGTGTTCTTGATATAGCAAGAGAAAAACAGTAACCGAGCAAACATTAATGTCAATATCAATCGTGTGAAGTACAAATTATGCACAATTGATGTGGTTTAAATTTACTCTAATTTATATTTTTATATATATCTTTGTAATAACAGATCGGCTAGATTTTATAGACAGTTGGTTATCACACACACTTGTGACCTTTAAAATATGGACAAAAGACAAGGTTTTGCCATTATAGTACATCTTATAACTTATAGGTTATGAAGGTGGTAACAGCTTTGCCTGCTCATACTTGGTATACCACAAACAATCTAACTGCCAACCATATAAGCATAATGAAGTTAAATTTAATAGTACCATCTTTACTATAAACGAATCCTTAAAATGAGGGCGGAGAAGAAGAAAAGAAAATTTGGTACTGTCAACCCTAGTTCCTATGGAGACTCCTGAATGGATCAGGTTGTTTTGCAAGCCATCCTTCAAAAATTATGTAACCTGTAACTCCTATGGATAGAATCTACAAAATATAGAGAACAGTATTTGAAAAACTTTATCCTATTGGAATTCTTTAGGCCACAAAAAATAGACAAACCATAAACTATCTTCTCTGGGCGTAAAAAACTATTCCCAGGCCAAATTTTTATTTTTATTTTATTCATATATACTGTAAGAATTTTTACATTCTTGTAAAGCCACTAATATGCATAGCCTTATGGACAGGTCCTTAGTCTTAATTTTCCCTGGAATACGACACGCCAAATCGTTTAACCAGGTACCCATTCACTGCTGGGTAAACCGAGGCTACAGTTAAAGATAGCACCCAGTCAATCCTCCCCGGCCACAATACAAAACGTGGCCAAATCTCTTGCAAAGCGTGGGGCAAGTTTCTTACCACTGTGCCATGGGGACAATGTAGTACATTGTTGGGGTTAGGAAGCCTATGTACATGCACACTTTACTTATAGTGAGGTCTCTCTCTCTCCCCCCCCCCCCCACCTCCCAAGATTGAACTACTGATCCTCCTGGGGAGGGTCGGTAGTTCCCACGACAGTTTGCTAANTCTCCTATTCCACATTCCATAACATGGCATTTATTACATTAAATTCATTTGCCAAGTGGTGCTCCATATACTTATTTTGTCCAGGTCATCTTGAAGTGTATGACAATCATCTAAGTTTCTTATCCTTCCTATTATCTTAGCATCATCAGCAAACATGTTCATATAATTCTGTATACCAACTGGTAGATCATTTATGTAGACAATAAACATCACTAGTGGTAGAACTGAACCCTGTGATACTCCACTTGTGACATTTCTCCAGTCCGATACATTGCCTCTGATCACTGCCCTCATTTTCTATCAGCCAAAAAATTTTCATCCATGCTAGAAGCTTACCTGTCACCCCTCCAATATTTTCCAGTTTCCAACACCTCTTATGTGGAAGTTGTTGAAAGCCTTTTTTAGGTCCAGATAGATGCAGTCAACCCAACCATCTCTTCCTGTATATCTCTGTTGCTCGATCATAGAAACTGAGTAAATCGATACACAGGATCTTCCAGATCGAAAACCATACTGTCTGTCTGATATCATTCATTTCTTTCCAGGTGTTCTACCCATTTAGTTTTGATTAGTTTTTCCAATACTTTCACTATTACACTTGTCAATAATACTGGTCTATAATAGAGGGGGTCTTCCCTGCTGCCACTTTTGTAGATTGGAACTATGTTAGCCTGTTTCTACACATCTGCTATGACTCCTGTACACAGGGATGCCTGAAAGATCAGGTGAAGTGGGATGCTGAGCTCAGATGCACATTCTCTCAGAACCAATGGTGAAACTCCATCTGGGCCAACTGCTTTGTTCTTACTGAGCTCCTTTAGCATGTTTTCCACTTTATCTCTAGACACCTCTATACGCTCTATGTTGTTCTCTGGAATTCTTATTGTGTCTGGTTCTCTGAAGATTTCATTTTGTACAAACACACTTTGGAACTTTTCGTTTAATGTTTCACACATTTCCTTTATATTTTCAGTGAATCTGTTTCCCATTTTCAACCTCTGGATATTATCCTTTACCTGCAATTCGTTGTTTATGAATTTGTAGAATAGGCCCGGTTCTGTTTTACATTTCCTATCCGCTATCCCTTTTTCAAAATTTCTTTCTGCCTCTCTCCTTACTGCCGTATAGTTATTTCTCGCATCTTTGTATCGTTGGTATGTTTGGGGGTTTGGCCTTTTCCTATACTGATTCCATGTTTGTGTCTTTTGGTCTCTGGCCCTTTCTCAATTTCTGTTGAACCAATCCTGTTTTCTGGCCCTGCATCTCTGTTTTGGTAATTACCTAAGTGTAATTACCTAAGTGTAGTTACAGGATGAGAGCTACGCTCGTGGTGTCCCGTCTTCCCAGCACTCTTTGTCATATAACGCTTTGAAACTACTGACGGTCTTGGCCTCCACCACCTTCTCCCCTAACTTGTTCCAACCGTCTACCACTCTGTTTGCGAAAGTGAATTTTCTTATATTTCTTTGGCATCTGTGTTTAGCTAGTTTATATCTATGACCTCTTGTTCTTAAAGTTCCATAACTTTATGTATGAATGTATGAATGTTTGTGTGCCTTCATTGTATATTTTGCAAAATTTGGCATACATTTCATTTACTTCCCTGCCTAGCAACAAGTCTGTCCAATTACACTCATTAAAAAAATTTCGAAGTTCCCCAAGTTGGAACACCGAAGTTGGTGTACAGATTCCTGAGCCTATTGGGCTCTTATCATATCTACATTTGAAACTGTGTATGGAGTTAGCCTCCACCACAACACTACTTAATGCATTCCATTTGTTAACTACCCTGACACTGAAAAAATTCTTTCTAACGTCTCTGTGGCTCATCTGGGTACTAAGTTTCCACCTGTGTCCCCTTGTTCATATTCCACCCATGCTAAAGTCCCCTATGGGACTCCGCTGGTGACATCACGCCAGTCTGAGGTCTCACCCCTCACAGTAACTCTGCTTCCTGTTGTTTAGGTACTCCTTTATCCACTGGAGTACCCTACCACTTACTCCAGCTTGTTTCTCCAACTTATGCAATAGTCTCGTATAGGGTACTCTGTGTACTCACCTAATTGTGCTTGCGGGGGTTGAGCTTTGGCTCTTTGGTCTCTTTTTGTGTGTGTGTGTGTGTGTGTAAATGCCTAATTGTTGTCGGAAAACTCGACACCATTTACTAATATTCAATACAATAGGCAGATAATATTGCTGCTGGGTTGTATAAATAAACTAACTCATAGAAAATGTAGCTACAGTGGAATTTTCCTCATTAGAAATTGAGGTTATTGCCATGTCACTATTAAATTCACCAGCTATATTATTGGGAATTATTCTTAATACAGCAGTCTTTGGACTGTTAACATCATAAAAGCATTTTCCTTGAAATCAACTTAATTATTAATACCAAAGTAGAGTAAATGTAGGCCCTCTATCCACTTTGATTAAATGCATCTGTAGAAGAAGGGATGCGGTCGGTGGGAGGGAGGGCTCAATAGTCAACCATTGTTAATTTTATCAGCAACGTCTCAAGTGGAGCTCACTTCAAGTTCCAAAGAAACTCCCTTGGACGAAGTGTTATGAGAAGTAAAGTGCTTCCATTATCGACACGCAGTCATCATCTTCATAAGGGAAGTGTCCAATTCCGAAATCTTATCTAGTCATTCCTGGCCAGCAATGTTAGGTAGATAGGATTATTCCGGTTAGGACACAAATCGAGGCACAAACTAGGGTGAGCAATATTGTCATCTTTTTATTTAAATTGGCAATATTTCCTCTGATACAGCTGTCATATTAGGATTCCTGCTATTATTTGTGAGTGTCCTTTGACAGGTTTAATTGAAGAGGAAGAAGAATTAACTAGTTCCTTAGCATCAGTACACAAGTTGAGGCCGGTCACCCACGAGGAGTTATCGACTGGTGTGTTCATCCTTGTTCATAACTGGTTGATTAAGCCCACTACTATACAGATAAAGATAAGCTGTAGTTAAAGTTACTATGTAGTCTAATACTGTAGTGAATGTCTACTAATTAATAATTTTTGATTGAAAGATTATACAGTATATGTGAATAATTTAATAAATAATAATAAGTGTAAGGAAAGCGATTTGTGAGACTTTTAAGAAATACAGTCCACTTTAACCATCACAGTTTGCTATCAAATATTGTAAATATAAATTAATGTAAAATATAAATTACTATATATGAATTCATATAAATTAAATAAATATATAAATCTCACAGATCAACTCCCCACAATTCCCCATGCCCTTGAGATTCATCCTGGCCTCCAGAGAGCCAGGACAAGCATCTGGCTCTCTGTGAGGTCTTAGGGATCACCATGCCCTTGCCTCATCCTGGCCTCCAGGGAGCCAGGACAAGCATCTGGCTCTCTGTGAGGTCTTAGGGATCACCATGCCCTTGACTCATCCTGGCCTCCAGGGAGCCAGGACAAGCATCTGGCTCTTTGTGAGGTCTTAGGGATCACCACTCTGTGAGGCTTTAGGGATCACCATGCCCTTGAGATTCATCCTGGCCTCCAGAGAGCCAGGACAAGCATCTGGCTCTCTGTGAGCTTTAGGGATCACCATGCCCTTGACTCATCCTGGCCGCCAGGGAGCCAGGATGAGTCTCAACCCAACATGGGTTTAATAGATCCTGCCTAGCGAGGCAGGATCTATTAAACCCATGTTGGGTTGATTTTACAAGATTGTTCTCTGTGAGATGTTGGATGATTCCCTCCCTTAGGATTCTCTCCATGAGCTTGCAGATGTGTGATGTCAAGCTGATCAGACAGTAATTGTCTGCCAAGCTCTTTCTGCCTTTTTTGAAAATGTGCGTAACATTTGCATATTTCCAATCCATAGGAACTATCCCTTGGTCCAGGGAATTTCTGAACAGGAGTTTCAGTGGCATGCATAGTGTGCATTTACCAGTTTCTTTACGACTTTGGATTTAACTCCATTCACACCTGGAGCTTTTGAGTCTTTTAGTTTGTCAATGTTCTTCCTGATTGTGTCGCATGTTATGGGTATATCCCATAATTCATTCTCTTCACCTCCTTCGAACATTTGTGTGGGTGATGGGATGTCGTTCAACCTTCATAGTGCGAACACTGGTGTAAAGAATTCATTTAAAGCTTTTGTTGCTCTTTTATCGTTCAATATAACTTGGTTACTCTCATCTTTTAGGGATCCTACAGAGTCCTTTTTTTTGGTTTTACTTCCTATATATGCGTTGAATAGTTTTGGATTTTCCTTTATGTTTTGGGCAAGTTTTTTTTCGTAGTTTCTTTTGGCTAATCTGATTTCCTGGGTGGCTGAATTTAATGCCCTTTTATATATCTCATAATCCTCGATGTTCATTGTTGATTTATACTGTTTCCAGAGGTTCCGTTTAGTTATTAGCGCTCTTTTTACTACTTGTGTCATCCATCTTGTTCCCATTTCTTTTCATTCTCCTTTTTGACATATCATTGAACAGGATCATTAATGACCTTTTTAAATTTTCCCCCCCATGATGTTTCCCAGCCGTGATCACCTATCAGCTCCTTCCAGGAGGTGTTTTGCAATTCCTTTCTCATTCCCTAATAGTTTCTCGATGGTAGTCTAGGTCATCATCCTGGACCTTTTAGAGTTTCTGTAATTGCATTCCATCTTAGAATATTGTGATCACATGATTGAGTGAGCTTTTTCCCTACTTGAAAATGATCGATCATACCCTGGTTGGATGGGTATGTAATCAGGTAATCATTGCCTGCTTGATCAGTCCAGCAACCAGGAGGCCTGGTCGACGACCGGGCCGCGGGGACGCTAAGCCCCGGAAGCACCTCAAGGTACCCTCTCCTGATGTTAGCACAAGGTCCAGAATGCTGTTTCCTCGAGTGGGCTCTACCACATGTATCAGAAAGGAGTCGTGCACCAGGTCTAGAAATTGATCGCCTGCTGTGATGCTAGATTTACCCAATCTATTGTCTCGTGGTTAAACTCAGCCATCATCAGCCAGAGCCGGTCGGCTGAGCGGACAACACGCTGGACTTGTGATCCTGTGGTCCCAGGTTCGATCCCGGGCGCCGGCGAGAAACAATGGGCAGAGTTTCTTTCACCCTATGTCCCTGTTACCTAGCAGTAAAATAGGTACCTGGGTGTTAGTCAACTGTCATGGGCTGCTTCCTGGGGGTGGAGGCCTGGTCGAGGACCGGGCCTCAGGGGCACTAATGCCCCGAAATCATCTCAAGATAACCTCAAGATAAGAGATTGGGTTTGTGATGCCGCAATGATCACATTATGCAAATCAGTAACTTCCTCTGTTGTTGCTGTGTCAGCCCTGTAGCATACTCCCGCTGTCCTTGGGGAATCGGATACCTCTGATATCATTCGCCTTATGCGCTATCATTTTCATATCAGCAACCTTAGTGATATTTAGTGCCTTTTGAATATCTTGCACTTTTGATGGTGCTACAGTCTTCTTGGCTTGGTGCCTTTTTATAATTACTTTTTCACTGCAGACGAGTCACAATAACATTGCTGAAGAATGTTGACCAAACCACAGTAGAGGATGAAAAGACGACAACTTTACAATTTTACCATCTGTTACAGTGGAACCTTGTCCAACTGGATAGAGTAATGCTGCAGTGTTGCACTAAACATGACCACCAGTAGCTGCATCTCCTGGGCAGACTATTCGCAGAATGAAGGCGAAACTGGATATTTGTCTCGTCTGAAAAAAAAGTGTCAAAACCTAAAAGTTCCCCACCTTTTGCCTTCAATCAGGAGCACCATAAGGCTTACTAACACCTTGCCACATCGAGGAACCAGCAGTACAAAAATTTTAATTTCAAGAGGGGCAGGCTTCCAATTAGTAGTGGCAAGTGGTTGGATCACGGGCAAAAGGTCCTGGGCTCAGTTGTCAAGGCAGGACAGCCACTTGGGCGAAGTTGCCTTCCAACTGATGCCTCAAATGTTCAACTAGTAGTGAATAGCCTGGGAGTTAAGTAATTATCAATAGAAGGCACAAAACCGGGAAGGCTATGTAGCACCTGGGAGTCAAGACATTTGTTATGGGACGCAGTCTGGGATTAGTCGGCAGAAGGCTGTTGGGCTTCCTGTCCACAAGTATAAGAAACCATAAGGGGAATCATTATGTATCCAGTTTAGGGACATCAATATCTTAATTATACTACAAAATAATCAAAAGTAATTATAGGCCAATGAAGTAAGTAATTCAATTCTTTTAACATATATTTCACAATTTCCTTATTTAGTTACAATCGACTTGTGAAAAAAAAAAATTGCCATTCATGCAATTTTTCCTTTGACTTGTACCAAGTATATTTTTATTTAAATTAAAACCAGCATCTTTGGGAATTATGCTGTATTAAAAAGTACATTCACTAAAATGGTGCAACCATAATTGTCATTTGCACAACAATTAAAATAGCATGTTATGAACTACAGCATTTTTGTTTTAATCAATGTTACGTTCCATCACACATTAATAAAATTACACGCCTGTGTTTACACAAGGCACCAACACAAATACTTTTACACCAGCACCATTTTGGAATGTTTAGATGTAAATTTTAATTTGTATTTACACATTTGCACTATTGAATCTAGCAATATGTCATGGCAAAAACTAACACTGCACATAAAATTACCCGACCATTAATTTTACATTCTCGTCTGTAGCCACCTTTAGTACAAGTAAGATTCACACTTTAGAACATTTAAAATATGGCAACAGATCTTAAGTTCGTCGTCTTTATCAACCTATAATCTTCCACCTACAATCCAACTCTGATATAGGATCCTATCCAAATTTAAACATTTTCCAAGTGTTCATAAAAAGCAAGTTGGAACATTCAGCTAATATTTTATTGATCAGTTACAGTGTATATAATATTGTTGCTTCAGATATTTAATATAACCAAGTTATGAAGTTACTGTTGTATATTACAGTACCACAATAAAATGCACTCATTACAGTACTTTATTCCCAGCAGATTAGGATCCATCTGGGATTAATGGATACAAGAAGTACATTATTAATGTCTAAACATGTTTATTACACAAGCATCATATACAACTCCCAGGCACTCGGTACTTGTGTATGGGAGCAACATGCTTGCAGACATAAGGCTTATGGAAAACTATAATGACTAATTTGAGAGAGTATTGGATTTGTTCAAACATGAGATCCCAGTTTCCTTTGTGCATATAAAAAAAAATGCACCGCTTTAAGAGATTCTACACTATGATCACAAATTCAATGAGAATCAAGAGGAGGAATAATATTTTCCACCAGACTGGCACTTGGAAAGACATCCCCTTACACTATATTATTACATGGCAAATTTTGACATTTATAAAGGTCATACAGTAGTATGTTTTAATGCAATGTTCATGAATTATACGAATGAAAAATCTATAAATTTGCAAACGTGAGATGACCACACATACTAGGAATAGAGTTTCCACTGTTGCACTTGGTAAAAACCATTAACATTCATCTCGCCAAAAGTTGACAATTCCTCCAAAGTTTCACAAGTGCTAAAGCAAATATTACACAGTGTACACTCTGCGGGCCCGTTCCTCCCTGCCCCCACAACACACTTCTGGTTCAACTCAAACCAATTGTATAATTTAAAATTTACTATTTAACTTCAGTACAGGTATCTGAATAAAGCCTTCAACAAAACCTTTGTTATACAATTCTAAAATACACCCAGAAAATTCTCATTACAGATATTCAAGCTGCAGGCTTCCTGTCCCTAACAAGACCACTAGCAGCTATTAGACACATGGTATTCAATTAAGAATTAGCTTACGGTAGAGAACTGATGATTCAAGAAGAGGGTCGGCTCCTGCTCGAACCTTTGATTAGGAATTGTGTGCAGCCAAGCAATATAAAAAGTTCTTTAATAATGCTTAACAGCTAGAATATTTTTATCTATAATGTTACGTACAACTTTTCGGTACACCCGTTTAAAATTTACAAATGCAGGTACATGGTTCCATAGCAATTGACTAAAAACTCCTAGGAATCCAGCTTGCTTTTTTCCCCTTAGGCAAGGGTAATTACTATACAATGTTTGTCCACAAGACAACTGTACAAAAAAGCAATCTTGTGACAAATTGGACACATGCTCGAGCAATCAAATGTGCCATTGATACCTTGTCAAAAAATGGCAGTGGATAACTATACTGTACAAGGCACTTCAGACAAAAATGTTTATATTCATGGGTGATAATTTTGCAACATTTGAACTATATTCATCACCAAATGTTTTGAAGACAATTTAAAACACTAAGTACCAAGTACTGCCATAGAAATCTTTTTCAGATTTCTCTTTAGTGCAGTTTACAGCATATAAAAAGAATTGAACTAAAAAATATTGTTTAACAATATTGTAACGAGAAACTTAAAGTACCTAGATTATGAGAGATTCTCAGATGCTGTGCTGTACATCATAATCTTGGGGCGTGTCTACGTGTTCGCACAATACTGCTACTGTAGTTGCTCAGCTCGTCACAATACTGAACACCATGAAAAACTTAAATTTTCAAAGTAATAAAAGTAGTTGTGTAAATTTTTAAAAAATTTTTTTTATTGGCTATGGGTCTTGTCAATATTTTTTCAGAAGTATATAAACTCCCAAAGACTTTGACCCCCATACCACTTTGCATCATAAACTGTATGACACTTTGGGGGAGAAAAAGCTACAAAAAAAGGATAATTTGGCAGTACCCATGACTGAATTATGATGGTACTGAATTGCAAATTATATTGAGCATGACAATTTATATTATAGTCGCAATAAGACACTGTAATAGATGTATTACAGGAAGTACATCCTTACATACTGTAAGGATGTATACAATACAATAGAGCATTTCTAAGTTACACCCATCTTGTGAAATATTGCAAAGTGAATTTTAATATTTGACATAAAAGGAACTTTATATATATAAATTTGAAATCTATTATTCTTCAGAAAACTTTTCCTTCATGCTGATACGAGTAACAAAACATTCAACTAATATATTTGCAAAATTTATGAATGGTTAACCTTCTTTAAAAAATTCAGCATTACAAAAACCAACTAGTAAAAACTCCATGGATAAATTATTGACCTTTGGACATAATGCAACTTTCAGCACTTGTGAAAATTTTCTATCTTCGACGGGTTGCAAAATATCTTAATTCTTAATTCGGATAGTTAACTATTTTGCAAGCTGCTTCTCCAATCACATGGACCCCTGATACTGATGTACCTAGTCAATCATCTTGAAAAGTACAATTGATAAAAGCAGTCCAAGCACCTGAAAAGAATTGTTTTTCTTAGTTTCCAACATTCATGTACTGTACATACACAAATTAATGATACTAAACACACCAAAGAATAAAATAAGCCTTGACTATCATGGAACATTATCAAGATGGAGGTTTTAAAGTGTCAATTCCTTGGTACTTCTTTCATCAATTAATAATGTGGTGGTGGTGGTACTGTACCTTGTAGCACTACAGTGTGGGGTGGGTACTGTACCTTGTAGTGCTACAGTGTGGTGGTGGTACTGTACCTTGTAGCGCTACAGTGTGGTGGTGGTACTGTACCTTGTAGCACTACAGTGTGGTGGTGGTGGTACTGTACCTTGTAGCGCTACAGTGTGGTGGTGGTGGTACTGTACCTTGTAGCGCTACAGTGGTGGTGGTGGTGGTGGTACTGTACCTTGTAGCACTACAGTGTGGTGGTGGTGGTACTGTATCTTGTAGCACTACAGTGTGGTGGTGGTGGTACTGTACCTTGTAGCGCTACAGTGGTGGTGGTGGTGGTACTGTACCTTGTAGCGCTACAGTGTGGTGGTGGTGGTACTGTACCTTGTAGCACTACAGTGTGGTGGTGGTGGTACTGTACCTTGTAGCACTACAGTGTGGTGGTGGGTGGTGGTACTGTACCTTGTAGTGCTACAGTGGTGGTGGTGGTGGTACTGTACCTTGTAGTGCTACAGTGTGGTGGTGGTGGTGGTACTGTACCTTGTAGCTACAGTGTGGTGGTGGTACTGTACCTTGTAGTGCTACAGTGTGGTGGTGGTGGTGGTACTGTACCTTGTAGTGCTACAGTTGTGGTGGTGGTGGTACTGTACCTTGTAGCACTACAGTGTGGTGGTGGTGGTACTTACCTTGTAGTGCTACAGTGTGGGTGGTGGTGGTACTGTACCTTGTAGTGCTACAGTGTGGGTGGTGGTACTGTACTTGTAGTGCTACAGTGTGGTGGGGTGGTGGTACTGTACCTTGTAGTGCTACAGTGTGGTGGTGGTACTGTACCTTGTAGCACTACAGTGTGGTGGTGGTACTGTACCTTGTAGCACTACAGTGTGGTGGTGGTGGTACTGTACCTTGTAGCACTACAGTGTGGTGGTGGTGGTACTGTACCTTGTAGCACTACAGTGTGGTGGTGGTGGTACTGTACCTTGTAGCACTACAGTGTGGTGGTGGTGGTGGTACTGTACCTTGTAGTGCTACAGTGTGGTGGTGGTGGTACTGTACCTTGTAGCACTACAGTGTGGTGGTGGTGGTGGTGGTGGTACTGTACCTTGTAGGCTACAGTGTGGTGGTGGTGGTACTGTACCTTGTAGCGCTACAGTGTGGTGGTGGTGGTGGTGGTGGTACTGTACCTTGTAGGCTACAGTGTGGTGGTGGTGGTGGTGGTGGTACTGTACCTTGTAGCACTACAGTGTGGTGGTGGTGGTACTGTACCTTGTAGGCTACGTGTGGTGGTGGTGGTACTGTACCTTGTAGTGGTACGTGCTACACTGGTGTGGTGGTGGTGGTACTGTACCTTGTAGAGCTACAGTGTGGTGGTGGTGGTACTGTACCTTGTAGTGCTACAGTGTGGTGGTGGTGGTACTGTACCTTGTAGTGCT
>WNGS01006708.1:12394041-12422752 GCA_020271785.1 Procambarus virginalis | reverse complement strand
GTTGTGTGGTGGGACTGTACCTTGTACACTACGTTGGTGAGGTGGTTACGTGTCACTACAGTGTGTGGTGGTGGTACTGTACCTTGTAGCACTACAGTGTGGTGGTGGTGGTACTGTACCTTGTAGCGCTACAGTGTGGTGGTGGTGGTACTGTACCTTGTAGCGCTACAGTGTGGTGGTGGTGGTACTGTACCTTGTAGCCTACAGTGTGGTGGGGTGGTACTGTACTTGTAGCACTACAGTGGTGGTGGTGGTGGTACTGTACCTTGTAGCACTACAGTGTGGTGGTGGTGGTACTGTACTTGTAGCACTACAGTGTGGTGGTGGGTTAGTCTGTAGCACTACATTGTGGTGGTGGTACTGTACTTTGTAGCACTACAGTGTGGTGGTGGTGGTACTGTACCTTGTAGCACTACAGTGGTGGTGGTGGTGGTACTGTACCTTGTAGCACTACAGTGTGGTGGTGGTGGTACTGTACCTTGTAGCACTACAGTGTGGGGGTGGTGCTTAGTGTGGGTGGTACTGTACCTTGTATGCACTACAGTGGGTGGTGGTAGCTGGTGGTACTGTACCTTGTAGCATACAGTGTGGTGGTGGTGGTACTGTACCTTGTAGCACTACAGTGTGGTGGTGGTGGTGGTACTGTACCTTGTAGCATACAGTGTGGGGTGGTACTGTACCTTGTAGGGCTACAGTGTGGTGGTGGTGGTACTGTACCTTGTAGCCTACAGTGTGGTGGTGGTGGTGGTACTGTACCTTGTAGCACTACAGTGTGGTGGTGGTGGTACTGTACCTTGTAGCACTACAGTGTGGTGGTGGTGGTACTGTACCTTGTAGCCTACAGTGTGGTGTGGTGGTACTGTACCTTGTAGCACTACAGTGTGGTGGTGGTGGTGGTACTGTACCTTGTAGCCTACAGTGTGGTGGTGGTGGTGGTACTGTACCTTGTAGCACTACAGTGTGGTGGTGGGTGGGTACTGTACCTTGTAGTGCTACAGTGTGGTGGTGGTGGTACTGTACCTTGTAGCACTACAGTGTGGTGTGGTGGTACTGTACCTGTAGCACTACAGTGGTGGTGGTGGTGGTGGTACTGTACCTTGTAGCACTACAGTGTGGTGGTGGTGGTGGTACTGTACCTTGTATGCACTACAGTGTGGTGGTGGTGGTACTGTACCTTGTAGCACTACAGTTGGTGGGGTGGTGGTGGTACTGTACCTTGTAGCACTACAGTGTGGTGGTGTGGTACTGTACCTTGTAGCACTACATGTGTGGTGTTGGTGGTACTGTACCTTGTAGCGCTACAGTGTGGTGGTGGTGGTACTGTACCTTGTAGCGCTACAGTTGTGGTGGTGGTACTGTACCTTGTAGGCTACAGTGTGGTGGTGGTTCTGTACCTTATGTAGGCTACAGTGTGGTGGTGGTGGTACTGTACCTTGTAGCGCTACAGGTGGTGGTGGTGGTACTGTACCTTGTAGCCTACATGTGGTGGTGGTGGTGGACTGTACCTTGTAGCGCTACTACAACAGGCAACTGCCCTACAACAGGCAACTGCCCTAAAACAATCAGCAATCACTGGTCAGAAACAAACTCAATATGTCCACGCATAATGGGCTTGCGAAAAAGTCTCCCAGTCAAACTATCACTAATAGAGTAACCTCATTCATCTTTGCCAACATACAAGGACTGAAAACAAGAACCAACATAAAGTACAGTTCATAAATGGCCTCCTCACGGAGTCAAATGCAGTATTTGGAGCTTTCACAGAAACCCATGCAGGGGAATTCTTGGACAGTGAGATCTGGATTCCAGGATATAACCTATACAGGTGTGATAGGAAAATTAGGTCACATGGAGGAGTGGGTCTGTTATTAGGGAAGACCTTGTGTGCTCGGAGCTCCTAAACGTTACAAATGAGGTGATAGAGGTACTGGGATTAAAAATAGAGAAAATAAATTTAGTGATTATTCTAATATACAAACCGCAGATGCAACGGCTGAGGAATTCACAGAACAGATAAACAAAATAGAGAATAGCCTTGATAATTTGGAGAACCCAATACCTGATATTATCTTCTTAGGTGACTTCAACTTGCCTAGTCTCAGGTGGAGAATAGCAAACAATAATATTATACCAGGGAATCTATCAGGACCTAACCAACCACAGATTAGAGAACTACTTAGATTCTGTGACAAATTTTCACTCACTCAGCAGATATCGGAGCCAACGAGAAATGAAAATATTCTAGATCTGGTCTTTACGAACAATGAAGACATTATCAGAGACATTACGATATCAGATACCACATATTCAGATCACAAGCTCATTGAAGTGCAAACACCATCAATACTCAGAATAGACCTAAAACGTTGATAAAGCGAGAGGGGCTATTCAGTAAATTCAATTTTAATAATAAAAGGATAGACTGGGAGATAATAAACAGGGAACTTAAAAACATTCCATGGGAAACTGTTTTAAGTAATAAAAGTCCTACAGAAGGAATAGAAAACTGACTTCGGAAGCGTATCAAGTCTGTCTGAAACATGTTCCTTTGAGGAAAGCCAGAAAGAGATCCAACGTAGAAAGAGAACGCAGAAGACACTATAAACGCAGGAAAAGAATAACGGAACTGCTTATGCAGACACGAATTTCCCGTCAAAGAAGGAATAATTTAAATAGGGAGATTGAAGAAATCGAGCGGAAATTGAAACACTCATATGAAACTGAAGAAAGGCAGTTAGAACAGAAAGCAATTCAGGAAATAAAGAAAAATCCAAAATACTTCTTCACATATGCGAAATCAAAAGCAAAAACTACTGCCAGTATTGGACCTATTCGTACAAGTGAAGGTTCATACACGGAGGATGACAAAGAAATTAGTGAAATCCTAAAAAAGCAGTATGAGGACATGTTTAGCACTCCAATAAACAACATGAAAGTAGAAGATCCAGACAATTTCTTTATGCGGGATATCCAAACCCCTGTAAATATAACTGATATCAACACGAGCGCACTAAATTTTGAAAGAGAAATGAAAACATGCCCATGCACTCGGCCCCAGGTCCAGACTCATGGAATTCAATATTTATAAAGAAATGCAAAGTGCCGGTAGCACAGGCACTCAGTATAGTGTGGAGGAAGAGCTTGGACACGGGGGAGATACCAGATGCACTTAAAGTAGCAGACATAGCCCCTCTACACAAGGGAGGGAGCAAAGCATGGCAAAGAATTATAGACCAGTTGCACTAACATCGCACATCATAAAAGTATTTGAGAGAGTGATTAGGAGTCAGGTCACCAATTTCATGGAGACCAATGACCTTCACAACCCAGGCCAACATGGATTTCGAGCGGGAAGATCGTGCCTCTCACAGCTACTTGAGCACTACGATAAAGTCACTGAGGCATTAGAAGAAAAAACAGAATGCTGATGTGATATACACGGACTTCGCAAAGGCATTCGATAAATGTGACCATGGCGTGATAGCACACAAAATGAAGTCAATGGGAATAACCGGTAAAGTAGGACGCTGGATACTCAGTTTTCTGTCAAACAGGACTCAGCGAGTAACGGTCAACCATATAAAATCTAGTCCAAGTGCAGTTAAAAGCTCTGTACCTCAGGGTACAGTCCTTGCACCGCTGCTTTTCCTTATTCTCATATCAGATATAGACAAAAATACAAGTCACAGCTTCGTATCATCCTTTGCAGATGACACAAAAATCAGTAAGAAAATTACCTCGGCTGAAGACATTGAAAAACTTCAAGCTGATATTAATAAAGTTTTCGACTGGGCATCAGAAAATAATATGATGTTTAACAGTGACAAATTCCAGGTACTCAGGTACGGTAAAAATGAGGACCTTAAACATAATACAGGGTACAAAACACAATCAAATGTGCCCATAGTAGGAAAACAACATGTAAAGGATTTGGGAATAATGATGTCTGACGACCTAACGTTTAGGGAGCATAACCAAGCAAATATTGCGACAGCCAGAAAAATGATAGGATGGATTACGAGAACTTTCAAATCCAGGGATCCCATCACAATGCTTGTACTCTTCAAGTCACTTGTGCTGTCCCGTCTTGAGTACTGTTCAGTACTCACTTCCCCCTTTAGAGCAGGAGAGATTGCTGAAATAGAGGGAATACAGAGAACATATACGGCACGCATAGACGCGATAAAGCACCTAAATTATTGGGATCGTCTCAAAGCTCTCCAAATGTACTCACTAGAAAGAAGACGAGAGAGATATCAAATAATATACACCTGGAAGATACTGGAGGGCCAGGTCCCAAATCTACACAGTAAAATAACAACGTACTGGAGTGAACGATATGGAAGAAAATGCAGAATAGAGCCAGTGAAGAGCAGGGGTGCCATAGGCACAATCAGAGAACACTGTATAAACATCAGAGGTCCGCGGTTGTTCAACGTCCTCCCAGCAAGCATAAGAAATATTGCCGGAACAACCGTGGACATCTTCAAGAGGAAACTAGATTTATTCCTCCAAGGAGTTCCGGACCAGCCGGGCTGTGGTGGGTATGTGGGCCTGCGGGCCGCTCCAAGCAACAGCCTAGTGGACCAAACTCTCACAAGTCAAGCCTGGCCTCGGGCCGGGCTTGGGGAGTAGAAGAACTCCCAGAACCCCATCAACCAGGTATCAACCAGGTATCAACCAGGCTACAGTGTGGTGGTGGTGCTGTACCTTGTAGCACTACAGTGTGGTGGTGGTGCTGTACCTTGTAGCGCTACAGTGTGGTGGTGGTGGTACTGTACCTTGTAGCACTACAGTGTGGTGCTGGTGGTACTGTACCTTGTAGCACTACAGTGTGGTGGTGGTGGTGGTACTGTACCTTGTAGCGCTACAGTGTGGTGGTGGTGGTACTGTACCTTGTAGCACTACAGTGTGGTGGTGGTGGTACTGTACCTTGTAGCACTACAGTGTGGTGGTGGTGGTGGTGGTACTGTACCTTGTAGCACTACAGTGTGGTGGTGGTGGTACTGTACCTTGTAGCACTACAGTGTGGTGGTGGTGGTACTGAACCTTGTAGCACTACAGTGTGGTGGTGGTGGTACTGTACCTTGTAGCACTACAGTGTGGTGGTGGTGGTACTGTACCTTGTAGCACTACAGTGTGGTGGTGGTGGTACTGTACCTTGTAGCACTACAGTGTGGTGGTGGTGGTACTGTACCTTGTAGCACTACAGTGTGGTGGTGGTGGTACTGTACCTTGTAGCGCTACAGTGTGGTGGTGGTGGTACTGTACCTTGTAGCACTACAGTGTGGTGCTGGTGGTACTGTACCTTGTAGCACTACAGTGTGGTGGTGGTGGTACTGTACCTTATAGCGCTACAGTGTGGTGGTGGTGGTACTGTACCTTGTAGCACTACAGTGTGGTGCTGGTGGTACTGTACCTTGTAGCACTACAGTGTGGTGGTGGTGGTGGTGGTACTGTACCTTGTAGCGCTACAGTGTGGTGCTGGTGGTACTGTACCTTGTAGCACTACAGTGTGGTGGTGGTGGTACTGTACCTTGTAGCACTACAGTGTGGTGGTGGTGGTACTGTACCTTGTAGCACTACAGTGTGGTGGTGGTGGTACTGTACCTTGTAGCACTACAGTGTGGTGGTGGTGGTACTGTACCTTGTAGCGCTACAGTGTGGTGGTGGTGCTGTACCTTGTAGCGCTACAGTGTGGTGGTGGTGGTACTGTACCTTGTAGCACTACAGTGTGGTGGTGGTGGTACTGTACCTTGTAGTGCTACAGCTACACCACACCCTCGTGTAGTGCCCCTGGCAGTGTTACCATGGACAACACCACACCCTCGTGTAGTGCCCCCTGGCAGTGTTACCATGGACACCACCACCCTCGTGTAGTGCCCCCTGGCAGTGTTACCATGGACAACACCACACCCTCGTGTAGTGCCCCCTGGCAGTGTTACCATGGACAACACCACACCCTCGTGTAGTGCCCCCTGGCAGTGTTACCATGGACAACACCACCCTCGTGTAGTGCCCCTGGCAGTGTTACCATGGACAACACCACCCTCGTGTAGTGCCCCCTGGCAGTGTTACCATGGACAACACCACCCTCGTGTAGTGCCCCCTGGCAGTGTTACCATGGACAACACCACACCCTCGTATAGTGCCCCCTGGCAGTGTTACCATGGACAACACCACCCTCGTGTAGTGCCCCCTGGCAGTGTTACCACGTACTTTAAGCAACAACTATCATATACATTTGTGTTTAATCTGATGTAATTAAATTGCAAAATATTTTTTCATTGGTGTCAATTTAATGTAATTCAAATAACATTGTAAATTTACTTAGTGTACATGTTATTGTATTTCAAAAAATAAATCGACAACTATTTGGATAGTATTAAAATCTCATTTAAACTTTTTATTCTATATAAAACTAAGGAAACTATATGCAGTGATACATACCATGATGACTGCAACAGCAATACCAACACCGCCTACTATGAGTGCATGGCGCTCCACAAAGTCTATAGCCTTGGAGAAGCAACCTTCCGTGTAGGAATTATCCTCTCCGGGGTTTCTCTGGCAGTCCATCAACTGAAAATTTTGGTTATTAGTTCTGGCATTTATATACATTTTTCTGCAAGTTAGCTTATTTTTATGTTACCAATGGTAACATTATAATATTTATGCACTACATTCCCTTTTATCAATTCCAGGATATGGTTTATTTTTGTAAGACATTCAAGGAACCACTTCATTACAAACCTAACTCAAATAGTATATATTCTTACAAACACAAATGCCCCTATATTCTGTGTTTACCCGAGGACCACTAACACTAGTGGCCTCCATGACAGGAAGCTGTCGGCTTACCCGTCCCTTACTTCCTTACTCACAGTATACATACGTTACTTTAATCCAAGGATGTAGATACAATATGCATTTATAACACTTCAACCCCAAGAGTAATCCCATGGGACTAGTACCATATTTTTTTTATTTGGCAATACTCGACAATCAGTGTGCATGCATTACTTTTATTAAAACATAGGAAGTGGGATAATACACTAACGAGGAATAATTTCTCTAACCAGATTAATGACAGTGTTCCAGTCATTCTGATTCAATGGAGCTCAACCTCACACAGTGAGGTGGGCACCTCAAGAGCTCTCTCACACTCCCCGATCTCCATCTCCCAGTCTTTTTTTGTTTGTTTTTTCTTTTTCCCTGCTGACCCCTACTGCTGCAATCCGTCCTTCCACAGAACCTTATCTTCTCAGAAATTCAAGTACCAGCAGATTGCACCCATAACATGGAGTCACTGGAACAGTGCCTGTGCCATGTCCTAGAGGACACGCTCCTGTGTTTTGACAAAGGCTACTGCCAGATTAAAGGAACAGCAACTGGTGCGAGTGTTGTAACTGTGAAGGACTTCATGCACACAGCCTCTAAGGTGCAACCCAGGATGTATACCCCAGCCCCACTCATCTACTTCAGATATATTGACAACATTTTTGGATTAATGGCAGGCAGGGAGGTAGGTCAAGCAATTTCTCACGTGGGCTAATGGTGTCCACGCAGATACAGTTTTATGGTGAAATCTAGCTTTAAGGAGCTACCCTTCCTCGACACCTGTGTATACCTGGACGGAGAAAGACTCCAGACTAGTGAGGAGTCTTTCAAGGATTCTAACCTGCATTCTTATCTCATATACTTCCTGTCACCTATCATCCTTAGAGACATGTCTCCCTTAATTCATTAGGCATCCGAATAAAGCAGATAAGTGTTAACAGCGAACTCCAAAAAGGATTTGGATATACTTTTGGTCATTTTTCAGAGACACAGGATACCCAGAGAGGATCCTACAGGAAGCACCAAAAAACACTTGACCCTACAGAGGCAGGACCTTCTGAGCACTGGACGACTGCAGATTCCCCTTTCCAGGATGGTGCTTCCTTTTATGTATATTCCTACAGCATCAAGAACCTACAGGGAGGAGATAAACTTTGGCAGTGGCTGGATGTGACCACCTTTAAGGAGCATCCAGTGGCACAACATTTCCCTTCGGACCTCACCTCTGGCAGCCTGGGAAAAGGGAAGCCTCCTTGTAGGATATGCTAGTAAGGGCATGTTTCCCTACTCACCCACAGTAGAAAATGGGGAGACAATGAATAAGAACTAAATCTACTACAACCTAGTGCCAACCAGAGTGTCTCCTTGGTTTGACAAACATATGATTACTGGAGCGTCTAACAATGAGGAAATTCCATCTCCAAGGATACCACCCAAACACTAAGAAAAGACAGAACAACAAGAGCAGGCAGGATGATGCTGTATGTGAAAGAGGACCTGGATGCTACTAGCAATAAGGAACTGAACGCCATGGGGATCTTCAGTCTATGTTGCAACATCCTAGCTCAAGATGGTAGCAAAATGACAGTGAGCATGTGCTACAGGGCTGACAACAGCAGCAGAGGATGTTGCTGATCTGCATAATGTGATCAATGCAGCATCAGAAACCCAAACCCTAATAATGGGGGACTTTAACCATGAGACCATACATTGGATAAATTTAACATCACAAGCAGAAGAACAATTTCTAGACCTAGTACAGGAATCTTTTCTCGTACAGCATGTGGTAGAGTCCACACGAGGTAATGCCATTCTAGATTTTATGCTATTAGAAGAGGGCATGATCAATCAAATTCAGGTAGGGTAAAGTTAACCCCCTTCATGTTATCACCATATTTTATGATGGTTTATAAATATTGTAACCTACATAAAGATCCATGATCATTAATTTCCAAATTACCATCGAGGAGACTATCGAGGAATGAGAGGACCTATAAAACATCTGGAGGGAGCCGATAGGTGAACATGGTATGGAAGCAAAGCCGGGCGAGTGTTTTACTACTGCACCACAGGGACTGTGCCACTGAATACGCTTAAAATGCAGAACAATTTGGAGGATGTTGATCTGGACAATTTCCTCAAGACATCACATGTAACACAAACAAGGGGCAACGGTTTCAAGCTTTACAGGAGATTTTTCATCCACAGGGTTATATACCCATAAAACCACCTACCTGCCAAAGCCATAAATGCAAAAACTCAAATTTTAAAGTCCAACTGGAAAAGATCAAGGCACATGGGGGAGGGGGAGGGTTCTTTGACAAGCCGCCGGCTTCCTGTCTTTGTCGAGGCCACTAGTGTTAGTTGCCCTCGGGTAAATTCAGATGAAAATGGCTTAGGCTTAGCGGTCCCTCCAGGGTCGAATTACTGACCCTCCCCAAGATGCAACTCTACAAGAAGCTAACTCCTGGGTACCTACTTACAGCTAGGTGAACAGGTACATTAGGTGACGGGGGAAATGTGCCCAACCATTTCAGTTCCGCCCAGGATTCTCAATTGAGTCAACGGACCAGACTGTACTACCGAGACCCATTAAATATAAGCCGAGGCTTATGATGTACTCCGCTTAACACATTCTTGACATTTCAAATATAGTAACACTGAAACATGTTATCATAATGACCATTTTGTTTAAACATTTTCCCAAAATGCTGTATATGATTAGTGGTCTTGTATAAAACTGAAGTATTTACCACTAAAGCTATACAATTTGAAATTACCTTGTTATAATAAATATAAATTATGTAACATTAAATCTTTACATTTATCGAGGTTAATTTAACTCTTCATATTAAGCAGTAACCTAAAATCTAATAAACTAAGGTTAAGATTCAGCCCCCATGCCAAGCAGCATATACAGTGTAACCTTTGGGCCCTTGAAAAGCTACCGGCTCCTCGTAGTCGAGGCCACTAGTATTAGTGGCCCTCAAGTAAATTCAAGGAAATAATTGTAAGAGGAATGTTTTAACACTCACCTCTCCCGCGGTTCCGTCCTTTCTGCAGCATGACTTGGGGACTTTTTTATCCGACATTGAAAACTCTGGATTTTTTGCCCATTCATTTTGATTTGTTATGGCACAGCATTTCATCTGAAAACCAAAATAATTACTAATGCATTACAATGGCCAATTTTATCAATGCTATGTACTGTATATAAGAACTCTGTCTAGCCTTTTAACACAACATTGAAGCCAAATACTTCACATGCATCTCATGTGATGTAGCATCTATAAGCTTATGTCAAGTCCTTGTGCAAGAATTGTTACTGCTGTGTAAGAGTACACTTAACCATTAACAATTACACAACCAAAAGGTCAAGACTGCACCCTCTTACTGTACCTGACTAATTTCCCTACCATTTCACTCCTCACCATCACTAACATTTCATCACATTTACAACAGATTTGCTCTCTTGCACGCACCAAATCCCAGCCGCTCCCACGGTAAAGTGATTCTAATGAACCAACAACCTCCCTGGTAATAATTCTAGATATTTATCTATATTTGATGCTCTGAAGGCTCAAGATTCCAATAATATTTATTTGTAAACTGACAAGTGAACCTTTGGCCTAAACAGAATATTCTCATTACATTATAACTATTTCTCAGTATTACTGTACAACTCTAGGGTTTAAAATTAAAATTGTTTGTGGTATATATATATATATATATATATACTCTGATAATGTCTAAGGGCAAGGTTTTCTTTGAAAGGTTAAATCCTAGGAAACAGTTTTTAATATATTCAAATGCTCGAGAATATACTGTTCTCACCTAGCCATTGATAATGAGTAGATAATAGCAGTAAATATGTAATGGTTATGTAGTGATTACCACGAGGGTACACAAATCTCCCCTCCCTGAGAACAAGCCGACAAATCCAGAAATACTGTATTGCTAGAACTTGTCGAGAACATTCTCGATCACTTTTTCTATATGTAAACAAAACTTAAGCTACAAGAGTTGGGCGTTCATGATTCTTGCATACAAGGCATCAGTAATTGTGTTCTTGATATTAGCAAGAGAAAAACAGTAACCGAGCAAACATTAATGTCAATATCAATCGTGTGAAGTACAAATTATGCACAATTGATGTGGTTTAAATTTACTCTAATTTATATTTTTATATATATCTTTGTAATAACAGATCGGCTAGATTTTATAGACAGTTGGTTATCACACACACTTGTGACCTTTAAAATATGGACAAAAGACAAGGTTTTGCCATTATAGTACATCTTATAACTTATAGGTTATGAAGGTGGTAACAGCTTTGCCTGCTCATACTTGGTATACCACAAACAATCTAACTGCCAACCATATAAGCATAATGAAGTTAAATTTAATAGTACCATCTTTACTATAAACGAATCCTTAAAATGAGGGCGGAGAAGAAGAAAAGAAAATTTGGTACTGTCAACCCTAGTTCCTATGGAGACTCCTGAATGGATCAGGTTGTTTTGCAAGCCATCCTTCAAAAATTATGTAACCTGTAACTCCTATGGATAGAATCTACAAAATATAGAGAACAGTATTTGAAAAACTTTATCCTATTGGAATTCTTTAGGCCACAAAAAATAGACAAACCATAAACTATCTTCTCTGGGCGTAAAAAACTATTCCCAGGCCAAATTTTTATTTTTATTTTATTCATATATACTGTAAGAATTTTTACATTCTTGTAAAGCCACTAATATGCATAGCCTTATGGACAGGTCCTTAGTCTTAATTTTCCCTGGAATACGACACGCCAAATCGTTTAACCAGGTACCCATTCACTGCTGGGTAAACCGAGGCTACAGTTAAAGATAGCACCCAGTCAATCCTCCCCGGCCACAATACAAAACGTGGCCAAATCTCTTGCAAAGCGTGGGGCAAGTTTCTTACCACTGTGCCATGGGGACAATGTAGTACATTGTTGGGGTTAGGAAGCCTATGTACATGCACACTTTACTTATAGTGAGGTCTCTCTCTCTCCCCCCCCCCCCCACCTCCCAAGATTGAACTACTGATCCTCCTGGGGAGGGTCGGTAGTTCCCACGACAGTTTGCTAACTCCCAGGTACCTATTTACCGTCGGGTGAACAGAGGCATTAGGTTGTTGCCTTCTTTCTCTGTTCCTCTACAAAATTAATATTACAATTTTCTTGACAGTCCTATTTTGGTAAATTGCCTCCTTCCCATCCCTACTGGCTAAGCACAGCATTGGACAATGACTTAAAATATATTGACATATTGATTCGGTTACGTTACTCTAGCATGGTTCACCCGCTGTGAGACGAGATCATTTTTGGAGAACAGGTGGAATCGAAGATATTAGCCTGCATAATTTTTTCTTCATAACCACTATATACTAAGCATCCATCCCTTCAGATCCCAGCCTCTTTATATATAATGTACCTAGTAAGAACAATGTGCCTCGATCCTCTTAAATTTTCATCCACGTAGCAGCAACAAATTTGGCCACGTAGCTACTGATCTGGTATAGACTTTTGATATCTTGCATAACATCTCTTCCTGTATTCGTATAGGTTTACATACGTCCCACAATGAACTGTACACTAGCAACTTTATTTTTGTAAGACATTTATATTTGTAAGTTTTTTTATAATTAGTTTTTTATATTTAGGTGCTGGAAGCGATGGCCTATGAAAACTTTACATTTAAAGTATGTCATAATTGCCACTGAATGGGAAGGGCACCCAGAAAGACGGGCAAAACAAAATGGACCACTATCTGGTGAAAATTGCAACCTACATCCGAGCCTAGCAAAAGAACTCAACCAGAAAGAAAAACAAGCAACACTTCATCCAACTACCATTCTTGCTTATTAGTGCTAACCCCCTCTCCCCAGAATGGGGAATGGGATGAACTGGCAACCCACCACTCCTGCTCTTGAATGATGAAAATCTCCAATCAGAGAGAGGGTGCGAGTCAGGTAACTTCCAGGGCTCGCCCAGAAAATGGCGTTTCATTATATTAAACGCTGGTTTTCTGTGGGGAGCCCCATCAGCTTCCTGAAGCTAACTATCCAGAGAAAGAAAAACCTGGACTTAACCAGGAGGCGGCAACACTGCAGGATTCGAGTTGAAAAAGACAGACAGCCGCGACGGATGCTCCAGAACACCACAAGGCCGGAAAGGGCCCGAAATGTTCACGAGATATCTGGCAGCCAGGACCCCAATTTGACCTCCAAATCCCCCGTGCCTGACTGGCAACCCAAGACATGTCACCAAAAACCGTGGTGAGTATTGTGTACTTCTGCACGATATGGGCACGAGGAAAACTGCAGGCTGGAAGGATTATTATACTGCGGACAACATGCGAGAGACAAGCCCTGGAACAGGGAACTAGGGAAACCGGATCCACCCAAAGAGCATCCATTGGCACAGAACCAGTGGCCTGCAGGCAGTGGCACAAAGCCGCCACCAGACAACATGTGATGCACCCCCCGACTGAACCAACCAAGCATCCACCACTATGGGACCCCTTCGGAAGCCAGCTGTCTCGATCTTTGCCAAAAAAGATGACTGCAACTGAACAAAACCAACTGAAGGGGCCACAACAAAATGAGAAGAAAAGAAAGAACCCGGTCCAAAGATCACGCAGGCTCAGGCAGTGCAAGAGCAAGCGGGCCAGAGGTGAAAAAAAAAACTTGTGGAATGGAGTAGAAGCAACATCCACCCCGAATGCAAACCAGAGCAGCTCCGCCAATGCGGCACGATACGAAACTACAGTATTCAGCATGAAATACCGGTCCAGAGGAAGCCAAGGACAAAAACTTTTCCAAAATCTACGAAAAACCCTGAAGAGAAAAGAAACAATGGAAAGACCGCCAAGAGACCTCGTACTGTCAGCTAGAAGACCACATGTGGGATACACCAGCAAAGAAGCCACCTGATCACCATAGAAATGGTGATACACCTGCATCAGAAAGACGAGACAAGTGCAGAGCAGCAAAGCAAACCAGCATGGTACCTTGCTGGCCCGATCTGCTGGTAGAGGCGGAGCCACGGAAAAACGCCCGGGTTCAGACACTGAGCAAACGGCACTGGAAACCAAAGCTGGGCCGGCCACCTTGGAGCCTGGAGAAAAATCCCCCTTCCCAATAGCATTCCAAGCAAGCCAGGACCAACAGCTGGAACAGGGGAAAGAGGTACAGGAACCCCCCCCCCCACCTCTACCGGTCCTGCCAAAAAGCTTCTACCATGAAGGCCTCACAGTCGAGGAACGGCACCATGTAGTGTGGGAGTCGTCCAGACCATACCGACGTCAAGATGTTCACCTCCGGGTGGCTACACATCCGGCAAACCACCTGAAGTACTACATTGATCGTTCACTCCATGGAAAGAAAAATGAAGTGCAACAGTACATTTGCCAGAATGTTGGACACTCCTCAAATGAACATCGCGGAGAGCTAAACCCCAAGAACTTGGCAGAAGAGCTACCCGAAGCAACCAGCCCCAAAGAACCAGACTGAAAAGACCCCCCCCCCACCCACATTTCAGATGATAAACCATGGTGGGAGCAGTGTGAATCAAGCTAGATCAAGGCGCTCCGAGGAAGCTGAATCCGGTGCAGCGCAAGCTACACCGCCACAAACTCCCGCACCGTGCTGTGAACCCGACAGAAGGATCGCCCTCAGTACCCCTGGCCGGACTGGAGCACTGGTCACAAAGCTCCAACTGAGACGAGGTGCCTGTGAACACCAAGCATGGGATGGGGAAGGTGCTATGGTACCGAACCCCGAAAACCCAAAGAGGATGCCAGTGACAGCAACCAACGTAAGGACACCTGGGTGCAAACCCAACTGTCGCAAGCATGGCGGCTTTGAAGATACCAGGACAGCCTCCGAAGCCAATACTGTTCCCTAGAGAAACCCAAAGGGCAAAATGCAAGCTATCGCACAGCTGTTCTAGCAACCGTCGAGTGACTTGGGTCCCCCTCAAAAACAGCCAAAAGCGAGACTGCAGCCAGATCAGTGCTGCAGGAGGGGAAGAGAAAATCTCCCTACAAACCCCAGCCAAGTACAAACCAGGGACAGAACCAACAGATTTCCACCAAGTTACCAGGAACCCAAACCCGGCAAGCTGGGAAGGAACCAGATCCCTGGCTAACACGAGTATACTGGCTGGAAGCCCACACCATCCTCGAGGCTGCCTGCCAGCCAGGAAGACACCAGAACCTCGAAATGCACCCGATCAGTGCAAAAGGAAACCGAACTCAAAAACTGGATCCCACACAGAGGCATAAACCGGGTCTCGCAGGAGGTATGCGCCAAGAGCCACCCAAACACAGGGGAATCCGAGAGGAAGAAACCCTCTGGAAAAACTAATCCGGGGAACCCTAGGGCACCCGAAATAAACCTGGTGAGCCCTACCTTCCACCTTTGCCTATATATATTTGTCTCGGATAAAAGGAGCCCCACGGTTAAAACAGCAATAATGGACAGGATACCGAGAGCCATAGGTTTGGGAGCGGATGAGCATATAGGGCACCAGGCGCAAAACTTGTGCCCAGAAGAAATAAAGAAAACATTCCAATGACCAGTCTGAACAAGACCATAGTAATAATATGCAGAAGTACCACAGCCGAGTACAGAAGACAAGACCGGGAGACACGACCACCATCCACAAGTCCCCAGGGAAAGACTGGGTAGGACACTTGAAATATAAATAAGCAAAATGTCATTCTGCAAATTTAGCTTATTAATGTCAATAAGCTAAAGTTAAACCCACTTGATCCCACTTAAATTATGCACTACTAAAGGCAATAAAGTCATGCAACATGAACCAAGAGGGATAAAGTAAATCCCAAAAACTAAAACTTCCTGATAAGAGATAATTAAGTTTTGCTTGCCATTGCACACAAGACAGGATAGGAAAAGATGGATGACTCGATATGAGTAGGATGCCAATAATGGGACACGAGAGGTAACCAAGTATGCAAAGTGGCCACAAACACAAAAAAAAGAACCTACTCAGAAGCAGAGGAAAAAGGAAAGGGAATACAGGAGGCAGTAATGAGGTGAAGGCTGCAAAAAGACCCGCAGAAGCTCCAAAACTTGGGAACGTGCACCCCAGGAGAATAACGGAGGAGAGGCCCCGCACAACCCCTGCAATCAACTAAATGAGTACAACAGAACATTCAAACTTGGCAAAACAACCGAGGACACCTCAGCAGTGATGCACAAAACACACCAATTGACATACCGCCCCACCACTTACAAAGTAGAAATAACCCACACCAGTCACTGTTAAGAACAAGAGCTCATGACCTAAATTAAAACTCCCAAAAAGGGGGGTTCCAATGGCCAGCTGTCAAATACGCTGGCAGCTGGGCGTTGGACCGAGCGCCGCCCTAGTAACCAGACACAGCAATGCACGCACAGCAAAATGGCTGCCAAAACAAACTATGATACCATTGTAAAACACCCAAGCAAAAGACAGATGCACCCAAGTGAGGGATGCATAAGTTTATGCATCCCAAGTGAGGGATGCACTGGCAAATATGGTAAAACTAATGCAGAAGGAAAGGAGGGGACGAAAACCCTTCCTGCAGCAACAACTCCAGCCCAGAAGGCACAAAGGTTCAAGCAGGGGCAAAAGGAGCCCAAGCGGACTTCCCCTGAGCCCTGGGAACCCCCAACACAGGCCCCGGGGCAGCACTTTCTTCCCCGCCCACCACCTCTGAAGAAAAAGCAGAGTCCAAGGGAAAGGCTTCTGAGAAGGAAGGCAGCTGGGATGAACTGGGTGCCTTTGGTGAGAAGAACGGGCTCAACCACCTCTGCGCCCGAATTGGAAGGGGCAGCGCCCAAAGCCACCCGAGCTTCATCCCAATCTAAACCCCCACCTTGACTCCAAAACTCTCCGACGGTTTGGAGCTAGAAGCAGGGGTAGGAGGAGGAGCAGGGCAAACCTCAACCACTGGAGAAGGAAACAGGGCATGAACGGAAACAAGGGCTAAGCGACCAATGCCCCCAAAATCCTGGGCTCGAAAACAACAGGGCAGCTCTGGGGCCTCCAACCAACCTGGCATGTTACAAGGAGAAGAGCTTGCAACGCCACCTGAAAACTTCACATCAGCAGACCATTAATGGGAACTAAAGCACAAGCACGAAACAAGTCCTTCAAGACTCCAGGTCGTAGGTGGCATCGACTCAACAGGTAGCAAAGCAGAGGCAGAGGGAGTAATCATCTCCAAGGAAGGGGCGACGAACAACCTTCAACTTCGCACAAGACGACTGAAGAAACGGCCATGGTACACCTTCCAGCCCACTGGAGTTTTCCAGGGTCCGTAGGGTGAGTAAGCCCTACGGGAAGCCCAGGCACTGGGCAGAGCTTAGCCGGTAGAACCCTGTCAGTCAGCAGGCAAACTGACCACCAGTAGCAGCCGTGAAACCTCAGGGGCAACAGAGGAAGAAGACCACCAACAACCTAGGAATGCCTAATAAGCCAGGCAAACCACCACCATTAGCAAAAATGTGAAAAGGCTAGAAAAAAAAATCCCTGAAGACTCGCAACAAACTGGCAGCTGGAGAGAATCATCGACCGCTGCATGTGCAAGCTGCGCCGGTCCAGCCAATAACACTCCCCAACCGGGGCAAGACAAAGCCTTACACCTGACATACTCCAAGGGCGAAGACAACGCCAAGCATCAAAGTTCTTAAACGGGAGCGAGTCCCGAATGCCCCAGGGGACGATAATCCTGAAATGCAAGGATAATACTTACGAAGCACCTAGGGAAAGATCACCCTAGGTGTATGCTGCTCTGCTTACAATTAGACCTGGCCGCCACACCACACATCTGGAACAACCATACAGCAAAATCCAGCACAGGAACTTGAGGCAAGATGTGACAGAGTTAACCCAAGCACATCAGTTTAAGAACTGTAGTGGTTGGCTGCCGGTTCCCCACTTTGGGGGGCAGGGGGTTGGAGCACTAATAAGTGGGAGTGTTAGCTGGATGAAGTGTTGCTCGTTTGTTTTCTGTCTGGGCGAGTTATTTTGCTATGTTTGGACGTAGGTTGCAATTTTCACCAGATTGTGGTCAGTTTTGTTTCGCCTATTTTGCTGGATGCCCTTTGCCGGCCGATGGCAATTATGACACTAAATGTAGAGCGCTCATAGGCCATTGCTCCCTGCACCTCTGAGGGGACCAGGTTCTGGCTCGTGGTTTCCGGTAGGCATAAGGACTCCAGTGACTGATGACCTCAAACTAATATAGCACTTCAGTTCATAGAGCTGATGGGGCTCCCCACAAAAAAACACCTAATATGGGGCTACTTTGTTATTTCTATTTACAGTCAACTAGTTGAACATTCTCCATACACAAAAGGTATGCTTAACCTACCGCTTGCTGAGTTTCGTCCCAGGCCTCTGTGAAGGGTGAGTCCGCGTCTGTTCTGTACTCCTTGATGGCAACGACCATAGCATTTCTCACAGTAGTCTTGGCCTTGTCCTTGAAGACGTAGCCCAAGATGCCACCAATCAGCAAGATTATGAACAGCAGCAGAACAATGATGAAGTACTGTGGGAACAAGTCAAAGTTCAGACACGGTATTTGATTCTTAAAAATACAAAAGGATGAAAGCCTATGCATGGATAACGCCGTAATAAAGTGACAGGAGTAATGTAACCTTGTAATTACAGTCAGCATTTACATTCTCTTACAAATTGCATGGTGTGTGGATCAGTGTTAATGTCTTATCGTATTTCAGCATGTAGTTACTTCAATAAAAAAGTCACTTCATATTTGTATGGAAACACTGCTCTTCAATTAAACTACCGATTAAATTAATATTTAATTGCTTTATAATGGTCATTATTGGTGAAAAGTTTAAGACTTCAACACTATCAGTTTACACGTTAAGCAATTATAATTATAAATAAATAAATATAAATATGTTTATTCAGGTAAGGTACATACATACAAGTGATTTTTACATAAATTGATCGACTTATAGAGAGCTAGTACATACAATGCCTAAAGCCACTATTACGCAATGCGTTTCGGGCAGGAAAAACATTAATATCTAAAGCTTAATACTAATTGAGTATAAAGAATAAAATGTGTTGAGAACAAATAAAACTAGAGATAAAAAAGGGGGGGGGGAACATGGCTGAAAATTCATCAGAGGGCTGAAATTCATCTGAAAATTCATCTGAGGGCTGAAACATTCAGATTTTCAAATGGCAACAAATGCTTTAGTCAGTCATTCCAACTTATCCAAGTTGTAAAGAGAAGATTTAGCCAAGTATTAACTTACCGTGAGAAGCATACACTTGACCTCCCTGAGAGCACCGAAGCAGCCCAAGAAGGAGACGAAGAAAATGACACAGCCAGTACCGATGAGGATGTAGGCGGCCGTCATGTACATCTCACTTCCCAGTAACTTCTCCAAGTAGGGACGGTCTGCCACTGTCCATATGCCCAGCACCAATATCGCTATGCTCCCAGACTGAAATAACCACCAGACTGTACACTATCTGCCTAAACCAACACAACTGCCACGGGTTAACTCGTGGGAAAAATCTTTGGAAATCTCCTCATGGCGTTGCACGAGGCAGTTTGTTAACGTAACTAATTGGTATCAAACTAATATCTTTTCCAGTTGTATCTACTATCTATTACATTATGCCAATGGTTACCAAAATAATGGCTACTCACCCAGATAATGAAATTGATGGCAAACATGAGGAAACGCACAAACTTTCCACAGCCCGTCATCTCTACGCCACTACCCATGCTGCCCACACCTGTCTACCTTACAACCTGTAACACAATTATAACCTTACATTAGTAAGCATTTAAAACAACACTCCTGTTAGTCAAATTTTAACATGGGCTATAAAACCCGACATTACAACAACTAGCAGCAAGGTCACCAGAGAACACGGCCATTCTCCTGCTCACTACATTCCTAAACAACAAGTTTCTACAATTACGCCATGACAAAACATTCCATAATTCAGAATGACAACTCCATAATTTGTTCAGCAATTTAGTTTAGCGAATGAACTACACAAATTTGCAAGCTAAAGTAGTTTTCTAGATCCGTTAAGCTTTGTCTAGATCTAGACTTTGATCTAGATCTAATCTAAAGATCTAATCTTTGTCTAGATCTAGACTTTGATCTAGATCTAATCTAAAGATCTAATCTTTGATCTAGATCTAATCTAAAGATCTAATCTTTGTCTAGATCTAAACTTGATCTAATCTTTGTCTAGATCTAGACTTTTGATCTAGATCTAATCTAAAGATCTAATCTTTGTCTAGATGTAGTCAACCTTAAGAAACATCACATTTTTATCCCAGTTCTGAGGGTTGAGACGACTAATTAAATTGCCACAGTTTCAAGGTACTTGAGGCGTCGTTAAGAATCTAATCCATTAAGCAGTAAAAAATAGTTCGAGGCTATTGAAACCATTTTAAAAGTCTCGTAAAGATGATTAATCTTAGCGGTGAGAGAGGAATGTTGAGGTGTACAGAGTGAGGTGCTCCAGACCCCCACACACCTCGGGGGGCTTGCGACACTGCCTAGCCTCCTTCACGCTGCGCTAAGCTCGTAATAAAACCATTAAAGGTGTAATAAGCTATTCTCTTGTATAAATGCTACATTATTTCTTATACAATTAGACCTTGGTCGGGCATAAGTATATATTTATATTTCTTCTGTCTGGATTAAGTTCAGAGGTGAGATTCGAACACTAGAGAGATTAAACACGGTTCAATAACGTTTGATCATAATTTGTTGTATATAAAAAAAAAATCCATTCATAAATATGGGATTTGGCGGCTGGATTAATGAACATTTGACCTTTGTAAGTGCGGGACTATATTGTACACTTAATATGACTTAAAATATATTGTACACTTAACCTCACTTGAGAGCCGGGAGTCTAGCCTATTGCATAGTACAGTTGGGTTGTTCTAGATTACTAGAAATCTAGGGCGGGACACGAATGGGCACGTTTCATTTCACCTAATGCCTCTGTTCACCTAGCAGTAAATAGGCATCCAGAAATTAGTAAATTTGTGGGGTTGCATCCCGGAGAGGGTCAATAGTTTGACCTGGAGGGGGAGGAGACCCTCCATACAAGTCTAACATACACAGGCTGCCTGTCCCCCGACGAAAACTAACACTCCCTTCATCAACGTAACCAAACACCTAACCATATTTCCTAAGCCTAATTATAAACCTTCAATATATATATATATATACAACTTAATAACAATTCATCACGCAAATAAACTATTCATAATCACACTGGGGAAGGGGGACAGGGCCGACTTGTTGGTTAACATTCATGGCTCCCCGATGTTTAGAGAACTCTAGCTAACATGTTGACCAGACCACACACACTAGAAGATGAAGGGGGGGGGGGGGACACGACGTTTCGGTCCGTCCTGGCCCATTCTCAAGTCGGACCGAAACGTCGTCGTCCCTTCACCTTCTAGTGTGTGTCTGGTCAACACACATCAGCCACGTTATTGTGACTCATCGCCCGCATCTAGCTAACATTATTGAACCTGCCGCAGGTGTTTCAACACCAGCTTTTGGAAGCCATAAATGAAATTAGATTCTAGTCCATTACTCGACGGACGACAGTAACTAATTAGCCATTGCTAACTAGATACTGTTACTAGTTATTATTGCATTGGTGGAGGCCTGGTCGAGGACCGGGCCGCGGGGACACTAAAAAGCCCCGAAATCATCTCAAGATAACCATCTCAAGATTGCCACTACCAGCGAATCCGTTCTTCAAGCAAAAGACACAGGCTCCGGACCCAGGGGGACCAGAGGCTCTATGTTGTCGAGCTTGGCCTCAGGCCGGACTCTGAGAACTCTAGAAACCCACTCCAGGTATACTCCAGGATGGCCTGCAGTAATGTGGGTATCTCCAGTTCTCTCACTCCTCCAGCTAGTGGGAATAATATGTACACCAAAGCTTAATTATCATTTTGAACAGGTTAGTAAACTTCAGGAACAGCTGGCGAAACTTAACCCCTCTGACCTAACATTTAGTCAACCCAGCCTCGGGTGAGGCTGGTTAAAGCGGCGGGCGTCTCCCCCCCTCCCCCCCCCCACCCACCAGAAGCATTCATTAATTTGAAGATTTGGTTTCTTAAGTTATTATATATTCCTAAGTATAGTTAGGCACACATTGTGTGTTTAGGTTCTGTTGGCAATTATTTGTATTTGCAGTATGTGGGGTGAAGCATCCATGAGCTAGAGTCGAGCAGGTCAGAAACAAAGCAGTGTTCAGACACTTGCACACGCATCAGTCGAGTCATGTAAGCGTTTTCATTCATAACACGAGGTTTTGGGCAGCTGGAAACACCCCCCCCCCCCACCCTCCCACCCCGAAAAAGGGACTTCCGGTGATATAGTTTACATGGATTTTGCTAAAGCCTTGATAAGGTACCACATGAAAGACAAGGAAATTACAGGCACATGGAATTATGATAGAATACTAGAATGGATACAAATGGTTAAAACAAAGTCGTGCTAATGGGAATGAATATCATTGGAAAATATGGTAAGTGGAGTACCACAGGGATCCTTTTGGGGCCAACACTTTCATACATCATACATATTGTCAATGCCTACATAGCTTTTCAATACTGACAATACAAGACCTTGCATGTGGGGGCCTAGCAACCCATGCCACAACCACCAAATTAACATTACATTACATGAAGAAAATGACCTTTGAGTCAAAACCGACCATTCACTGAAAGTTGTACAGCAGGTAGAGGCACAGTAAACAAAAAACTAACCACACATTTGGAATGAAGCTGACCATTGACATCAAGGGAAAGGTAGTGATCCAATGTATAAATCTCCGGTGCGCCTTATTTACGTTACTGTAACCTAAGTATGATGATTACATCTTCAGAAGATGTAGCTGCTCTGAAGTAGTGCAACGCCGCCAACAAAATCCTTCAAGAGCTAAGTCAACTCGAGTATCAGGAAGGGTTGATCAGGGCCACAGGGCTGACAACACCACAGACCAGGCATGACAGGGCGGATCTCACAGAAACTTTATATACTGAACAATTTGGAAGGTGTTGATCCGGACAATTTCTTGAGAAGGTCAGATGTATCACAGACGAGGAGTAACGGTTTCAAGCTCAACAAGCCACAATGTTGGACTGAGAACAGTAGATGCTTTGTTTACCCCCACAGGGTTATTAACCACGGAACCGCCTACCCGCCGAAACTATTTATATACGTATATCCAAGAAGTTACATTGGGTTTATCCGACTACATAACATTGTGTTTACATGCTTGTAAAGCCCTAGTACGCGCAGCGTTTCGGGCAGGTCCTTAATCTAACATATTAAGTAATTTATGGAATGGATACAATTCAACATATATAAAATGTTAACAGGTATATTGTAAGAACATTTAAGAGGATTAGTAGGTATATTAAAGCACACTGAAAGCTTTTAATGAAAGCATTGATAGCTTGATAGATAATGTTATTTGATTGATAATGATTTTGATATTATTCTGGAAAATATCACTGCAATGAGGGAGGGGGACCTTCGACAAGCCGCCAGCTTCCTGTCCTCGCCGAGGCCTGCACTAGCAACATGAGCAGGCAACAACGGGTGTTTTAAACCCAAGTAATTGCATATAATTTACAACTTTCTCCTGAAATTATAGTACCTTAAGCAGCTATTTAGCTGAACCTACAAGAACTTACTTTCAGCCAACTGTTGTTTATATTGTACTTTTAATCAAGGAGGGGGGGGGGGATTTTCAGGATAAAGTGCCAAGCCATTACGACTACATAGCCCTTCGAAGGGGGTGAGGACAAGGGTTTGGGATGGGACGGAGGGAAGGAATAGTGATCAACCTTCATTACACACAAATCACAATAGTCTGAGGCATCAAATAAGGCAGCGTCTGGGATACTCCCGGACGTAGGTTCGAATCCTCGTCACGGCCGTTGTGGATTTGTTCAGTGCCCAACCACTTGTGGACGGTCGGGGATTGAACGCCGACCTGCATGAAGCGAGACCGTCGCTCTACCGTCCAGCCCAAGTGGTTGGGCCTTAATTTAAGGAAGGGAAGGCAAATCAAGCATCCCTGAGCCTATACACACCTCGCAAGCACTATTATGCCTCCTACGATTGCTTGGTCGGGTTCACGAAGCAGTTACGCAAGCACTTACGAACCTGTACATCTTCTCAATCTTTGGCGGCTTTGTTTACAATTAGTAAACAGTTAATGAGCTCCGAAGCACCAGGAGGCTGTTTATAACAATAACAGTTGAATGAGAAGTTTTCATGCTTGTAAACTGTTTAATAAATGTAACCAAAGCCGTCAAAGATTGAGGAAAGACATACACGTTCGTAAGTACTTGCGTAAGTGCTTTCGTGAATCTGGCCCCTGGCTCTTTATTATTTCAGTCATTTGGAATTCACTACAAAACCAACAAGTCCGTTGTTTACACTTGACCAAATAGTTGATGTTAGTACTGCCATTACTGGAGGATGGGGCGAATTATTCAGCCCGTCCTAGTAACCTCTCCCAACGTCAAGAAGGCGTCGTACTAAAGTGCCCTTATCCTAACCTAAACCAGAGGACCCAAAACAGAAAACGGGACAGTACGACACTTTCGCGAGCCGCTACCATTTTCTAGTACGACGATTTTGCCTTAAGGTGGCGTTAGTTAGTCTAGTTCATTTATTATGCACCCCATACCCATCTTGTGGGCGGTAGTGGAAAGGGTTACAGAGGCACATAATGGGCTCAGGGACTGAACCCCACAATTCATTTAGCTAAGCAAGTTACAATCTTGATGAGCTAGTTACAAAATTCAATATAAGTCGTCACATCAACAATGGGTTCGAGATCGACCTCAAGTACAGGTTCTAAATTAAGCAACTGACATATGTGGAGAACTAGTGTCAAAATTTATGTTTGTCCTGCACACCGCCCCCCCCCCCAGTGGGCAGCGGTGGATAGGTTACAATCACTCAGTTACTACCTACGGTTAGCAAACTGGGGATATTTGGCTAAAATTTCTGGTAGCAGATCATTTTGAATGAAATATTTACACATCGCTGGAACATTGGTTATAGAATTGTCTCTAAATTCACGTATCTTTTCGCACTCCATCACATAGTGACGGAGGGTGTGCGAATAATTTTGTTGACACAGTTTACATTTGGTCAGGTCTACATCGGCAGATAATGAGAATTCCCAGAGATACTTGTAACCGAGTCTAAGCCGTATACGTCAAAATACGACGTTTTATTAGGATGACGGCGGGGGGGGGGGGGGATGAATTATTTACGCTACATGCCGCCCACAGCCACGTAAGACCCCCCCCCCCCCCCCGCTCCTGACAACAGGCTCCAGCCACGGACCTCGGGCCAGATTCACGAAGTAGTTACGCAAGTACTTACGAACGTGTACATCTTTCCTCAATGTTTGACGGCTTTGGTTACATTTATTAAACAGTTTACAAGCATGAAAACTTGCCAATCAACTGTTGTTATTGTTATAAACAGCCTCCTGGTGCTTCGGAGCTCATTTACTGTTTAATAATTGTAAACAAACCCGCCAAAGATTGAGTAAGGTGTACAGGTTCGTAAGTGCTTGCGTAACTGCTTCGTGAATCTGGCCCGGGGGTCCAATTATTATTAATTAGACTGGCAGTTCTTGAACAGTTATGTGCGGCTCGCGTGACTGGTACGCTCATAATATATTAACTTGCTCGACGCTTCGTAACCCATTTGGCCTGGGTTCGTATCCTGGCCGGGGAGGATTGACTGGGCGCCAATCCTTAACTGTAGCCTCTGTTCACCCTGCAGTGAATGGGTACCTGGCTGTCAAAAGATATGGCGGGTCGTATTCTGGTGAAAATTAATATCCAAGACCTGCCCGAAATGCTCTGCCTACTTCTGGCTTTACAACAATGTAATAACTATTGTTTATATATATATATATATATATAAGTAAATTAAACTAAACTGGTAGACGCGAAGCTAGCGCGCGCATTCTATAATCTATACAAATCTATAATTACAGATTCCCGCTCCCTGGGGAATGGGGAGCCGGTCGGCCGAGCGGACAGCACGCTGGACTTGTGATCCTGTGGTCCTGGGTTCGATCCCAGGCGCCGGCGAGAAACAATGGGCAGAGTTTCTTCCACCCTATGCCCCTGTTACCTAGCAGTAAAATAGGTACCTGGGTGTTGGTCAGCTGTCACGGGCTGCTTCCTGGGGGTGGAGGCCTGGTCGAGGACCGGGCCGCGGGGACACTAAAGCCCCGAAATCATCTCAAGATAACCTCCCAAAACACACTCGCCCATCAATAGTGTGATGCATCAAATAAACAAATCCACAAGAGGGGGTTCAAATTGACTCTCGTGGCGTAGCCGATTAAGGCACCGTCTGGCATCATCCCGGGCGTAAGTTCGAACCTTCCTCACGGCCCTGGTGGATTTGTTCAGTCTCCCCCCTTGATCCAGTGTTTTTACAAATAAATTCAAGCAACAAATAGCTTGAGCCAAGCTAGGCTGCTTGTGTGGGTTCAGCGGCCGCTGGTGCCGGCAACAATGGACTGCACCAGCTTTACAGAAATTATTTTGTTTAAATGAATATACTAATTATAGAATTTGGTTACCCATTTCCACAAGTTTGTGCAACCCGTCCTCTTAAACATAACGTCACTTTTGGCTCATATGCGCGGCGCTATGGCCAAGTTTGGACGTAATTTGAAATGAAATCGACTCACAAAAGTGACGTACTGTTCCGTTTTCTGTTTGAGTCGTCCGGCTTACTCGGTAAGGTTAGAAGAGGAAACTTTCCATTAACATTTTTCATACCGTTTTGAAACTTTATGAGAATTTCCTGCCCACCTAACCTATCAGAGGACCCTTAACTTACTGTTGTTGAAAAAAAAAAAGGTTCCAAATTTATTTTCATTTTTTTTTTCATTTTCAAATTACGTCCATATTGGGTAAACGGCCAAATGCGACGTTTTGAAGAGGACAGGTGTTACACGCTATTGAAGAATGCATTCATGCAAATTTCGCGAAGAAGAATGCTTGATTCGCGAAATTTGTTTGCTTGTAAATCCATTGTCGAGCGTTATGTTTGTGTAATCTTGAAAGCATGCTTTTGACCTTTATATTTCTTAGAATGTGTTGAAGACGCTTGCTGATACTCGCTGCGTTAGTACAACCAACACGGTTGTGGTCTCAACAATTATGTCCACAACCAACACGGTTGTAGTTCAACCATCATGTCACAACCAACACGGTTGTAGTCAAACAATCATGTCCAAAACAACATGGTTGTAGTCTCAACAACCATGTCCACAACCAACACGGTTGTAGTCTCAACAATCATGTCCACAAACAACATGGTTGTAGTCTGCCGGCAAGACCCATATACATTAATACCTTAAACAAGACACCGCCCATGACTCCCAGAGTAGCTACAGCGCCTCCTCGCCATACTGGCAATACTGACATGTCAAAAAAAGGCGCTCACATTAAAAATCATAATGAACATAATCAAGGAACTGCAGAAGGCCTATTACCCCCATACGTGGCAGCTTTTTCTACCCCCTCAACACTCATTCATGTGTAACCTACGCTGGAAACAATCAAAGTATCCTACGTCTATTATGTGACGTGGTCATTGGTGCCACAAATCCACAACCCTGTTACCAAACCAGTATTTACCCAGGTCTTTCATGAATATAAATTAAATTTATCCATTGTTTCATGTTCCATTGTGTGTGGATAGGTTTAGTACCCAATGTATGTGTAGACGGCATCATCAGACGTTATCTTGAGGTTATCTTGAGATGATTTCGGGGCTTTAGTCTCCCCGCGGCCCGGTCCTCGACCGGCCTCCACCCCCAGGAAGCAGCCCGTGACAGCTGACTAACACCCAGGTACCTATTTTACTGCTAGGTAACAGGGGCATAGCGTGAAAGAAACTCTGCCCATTGTTTCTCGCCGGCGCCGGGGATCGAACCCAGGACCACAGGATCACAAGCCCAGCGTGCTGTCCGCTCGGCCGACCGGCTCCCTTACGTTAAAGATGCCCACAGACTACCTCTGACCTGAGAGGCCTGACAAGAATGACGAAGGCATTCTTCCCTCAATCAAAAGCGACTGAAATCATAACTATTCCCTTTATTGCAGACATTAACTTAAGAGGAAGTTTGTGTTTGTAAAGCAAAAGCATCATGGTCTCTGCCAATGCTGTCCACGGATCATTAGCTCAAGTTTCAGTGGTCATGCACATACACCATCAAACTTCTCAAATCAAACATTTGAAAGAACAGACAACATCCCTGAGAACCTACACATGCACTTTAAGATCAAAATATATAATTGGTATGAATGTTTAAAATTACCAATACCATGTTTCTATACGAGGTGCAGGCGAGGAGTCACAATAACGTGGCTAAAGTATGTTGACCAGACCACACACTAGAGGTGAAGGGACGACGACGTTTCGGTCCGTCCTGGACCATTCTCAAGTCGATTGTGACTTGTAAAGTTTCGACTTGAGAATCAAACCACACACTATTAGGTGAAGGGACGACGACGTTTCGGTCCGTCCTGGACCATTCTCAAGTCGATTGTGACTTGTAAAGTTTCGACTTGAGAATCAAACCACACACTATTAGGTGAAGGGACGACGACGTTCGGCGTCGAGGGCTTCTATACGAGGGCTTTGTTAATGAAGTAACAGTATTATGCCAAATTCACTTGGGTGAAACCTAAGTGGCCAAGAACTAACAATAGAACCACAACAATGGTTCTGT
>WNGS01006708.1:12372219-12386261 GCA_020271785.1 Procambarus virginalis | reverse complement strand
TATTGGAGTACTTTCAACTGCAATAAAAAACAACTTTCAACCCCCCTAGCCTCGTGCTTATATGGTGCTACCTGCTCCCTGCCACCCCCAGAGCACAGGCTGCTGCTGCTGCTGTGCATTCACCTGCGATAACACCTGCGATGAACACCTGCGACAACACCTGCGGCACACCTGTACCAGAGAGGTATATCGAGCACCAGAACCAAGCCACAACCGGGCAGAAAAATGACGCAAGTGACGTCACGCCTTGTAAATTTGTATTACTTTTTTTGTGGAACTTCCTATAATTTTAAAGTCAGTCTTGCAAGTTCTGTATCCTATAGGTAAGGCAACCACCACCTAGTATCGCTACGTGGTGGTAGTATTAGAACGATAATATACCGTAGAAAAACGCGGTAAGATTTTTACTTAAATTAAAAACTCTATGATTTCAGATGACAAAACTATCCCCATTGGTCATGCAGGCCGGCCGGCCTCTTCTCACTACGGGCAGAGAATGGGGTACCAAATAACTAATAGATGGACCCCACGCATAGAAAAAATGGTTGAGAGCCGGGGTGTGATTTATAAATAAATCATATATTGACCGCTGGGGATTTTGATTTTAAAATGCTGCGTACAGTTAAGAGCGGACGGGTTGAATGGTCACTATTGAGCATTATGGAAACTTGTGTTGGCCTATTACGTGTGGTATTGGCTAGTGATTAAAAAAAATTAGGTTTACTTTAATAACCTTGTGCAGACGAGGCGTCACAACGTAGCTATAATATGTTGACCAGACACACGCTAGAAGGTGAAGGGACGACGACGTTTCGGTCAGTCCTGGACCATTCTCAAGTCGATTATCAAGTCACAATCGACTTTAACCCTCCCGGGCCAGAAAAGTTTATTAGAGAGCGTTAAAACCAAGAGGTGACAACAGCGCCGCCAAGGTTGGTGTGTGTGCTCAGCCATCCAGTGTAAGCCACACCCCTGCTCACCATTAGCCTATATAACCTAGAATTGTTTGACTATAATACTTGCCCTGAATATTTTACTCTTGTTCTATCCACTTTTTTTTTAAGGGGGGGGGGAGGAAGAGGGGCTGATAAGCCTAATGTAAATTTAAACAATGGAAGAATACAAAATGTAAGATAGGAGCAGAATGCTATAGGCCTAACTAAAGTGAATGGAGACCTGACAATGAGCATAGCAAGTGGTGTTCAGCGAGGGCTGCAGCCTCGGGCTATACTCGCCCCTCAAAGATAAACGCGTCAATTTTAATAGTAGTAAGTGTTCACTATACCTATATAGTGAAATATAGGTATATGTATTATATTATTATAGTTGTACCAAGTTAGGCACCTTAGCTGTCGGTTATTTAGCGCGCGTGTGACGCAGTTAGAGACCCTGTCCTCAGGCCAGGCTCGATAAAGCGGCGACCCTTCACTTATTACGAGGAACCTTTTTAATGTACAAGAAGTAAAATTTGGCGATCATGTCATTAGGAATTGAAATTGAGATTAGGAATTTAAATTCCTAATGACGTAGAAAATGATCGCCAAATTTTATTTCTTGTACATTAAAAATGTTCCTCATTAATAATATGCATTAACGTTCAATGTATAGCCAGGCGTAGGTTGGGTATTTAAGTCGGCCATTATTTGCATTTGATTTAAGAGGGTGAGTTAGTCTTGTGTTCACCTTCAGGTAACATTGCTGGATCGAGTCTTGTAGCTGGTTTTTGTATATTATTATCCTGGCATCCTCTTCCCTTTCATAAACCTCATTACATTAATAAGATTTAACTATAGGATAAGATCACCCGTGTGTGTGTGTGTGTGTGTGTGTGTGTGTGTGTGTGTGTGTGTGTGTGTGTGTGTGTACTCACCTATTTGTACTCGCCTATTTGTGCTTGCGGGGGTTGAGCTCTGGCTCTTTGGTCCCGCCTCTCAACTGTCAATCAACTGGTGTACAGGTTCCTGAGCCTACTGGGCTGTATCATATCTACATTTAAAACTGTGTATGGAGTCAGCCTCCACATCACTGCCTAATGCATTCCATCCGTTAACTACTCTGACACTGAAAAAGTTCCTTCTAACGTCTGTGGCTCATGTGGGTACTCAGTTTCCACCTGTGTCCCCTTGTTCGCGTCCCACCAGTGTTGAATAGTTTATCCTTGTTTACCCGGTCGATTCCTCTGAGGATTTTGTAGGTTGTGATCATGTCTCCCCTTACTCTTCTGTCTTCCAGTGTCGTAAGGTGCATTTCCCGCAGCCTTTCCTCGTAACTCGTGCCTCTTAATTCTGGGACTAGTCTAGTGGCATACCTTTGGACTTTTTCCAGCTTCGTCTTGTGCTTGACAAGGTACGGGCTCCATGCTGGGGCCGCATACTCCAGGATTGGTCTTACATATGTGGTGTACAAGATTCTGAATGATTCCTTACACAGGAATGTTGTGTGTGTGTGTGTTATGAAAAGAATTACACCAAAGTCTTCAGCACTCTCCTCAGTGCTAAAGTCAACATAGGTGTTGGCTAAAGTTTAAACACAGTGTAGTGCCACACCAACTGTTTACCATTCTCCCAGGGGGTTCACTGTTATCCCGTCTGGGCGACCGACAGGCTCGTCAGTTGCGGGGCATTAGGTAATGAGGTTCTCTCTCTGCTGGACAACTGGCTGTGGTAAGGCTCTCTCTCATTAGAGGAGACGTTAAGATGCAAGTCTCGTCGTAATCATATACTCAGACCTTGACAAAGCAGTCAGGAGTGCGTGAAAGACTTGGTGTTTATTCTTTAGATAAATTTCACAAATGTGCCTTTTTATTGTGGCCGTGAGAAGACATTACCATTACATATTAGCCATTTGTATTACCATTACATATTAGCCATTTGTCTGGTGGTAGCCATTTGTCTGCCCATTTGTATACCTTACATAGATTACATATTTAGAAGCGAGCAGTCCTCTTAGATTGGACTTTACCTTTCACTAGTGTGTGATATCTTAAAGAAAAATTCATATATAATTTGTTTTTCATATCTAATAAAATTCATACCGAATAGTTGCGATTCGAACAAGAAAAATCAGGCCGTCTTTATAAAACGCCAAATGGTCGTTAATTCAGACGTCAAACGTCCCCAGTTTATGGAAAAATAGTTTACACATTACTGACGACTGATGACTTTCGAGGAGAGTGACGGCCGCTGCTTTGAGCCTGACCTGAGGACGGGTTCAGACAATGAGAAAGAGTCGTTGTTGTTGTTGTTTAAGATTCAGCTACTAGGGAACTAAAAGTTCCAAGTAGCACGGGCTATGGTGAGCCCGTGATGGACTTACCTGGCACAGGAGCGGGGCTGAAACTTGCGGAAAGAGTCGTGTAGTTTCATATATAAACAGGGGCTTGGTGGGCGGGTTAACGAGGATGGGTTGACTTACAACTGATGAAACAATCAAAATCAAATGATGTGCGTTTCTCAAACAATGCTTCGTTCACCTCCTTTGCTCGAATCGTACATCTCTAACTGCTTCATCCGCGTATTGTAAATACCAGTAATGGCCAACAGAACCTAAACACAACCTAAGTTAGGCCTAGCTATTAAACACGTTCTAGTATGATGCGGTGTTTGATGACTGGGTTTGGCCGCCACCTGGAGGAGCCTAGCCTGAGGATCGACAGCTTGGCTGCAGCTGCAATTCGTCCTCCTAATAGAACGTCGCATTTTGACGTATACTCAAGGCCAAAAATTGTCGTACTAGAAAATGATAGCGGCTCGCGAAATTGACTCCCCATTTTCCGTTTTGATTTTTGTTTAGGTCATGATGCTTAAGTTTAAGGCGTGCCGGACCAGCCGGGCTGTGGTGGGTATGTGGGCCTGCGGGTCGCTCCAAGCAACAGCCTGGTGGACCAAACTCTCACAAGTCAAGCCTGGCCTCGGGCCGGGCCTGGGGAAGTAGAACTACTCCCATAACCCCATCAAGCAAGTATCAACCAGGTATGATAAGGGCGCGTTAGTAAGGATGACGGGTGGCAGCAGACCACAAGAATTTCCATAAACAGTTGTGTGGCGCTGAATTACCACATGAGAATACGAATGGGCTAAGTGAATGAGCCAGATAAGCCAATTATAATGTTTAATTGAGGGGGAGAGTTTTGATAGAGACGACGCTTTGCAATGTTCATATAACTACTGTATTATTATGCAGTTATTGTATTTTGAGTGGTGGTAGTGGTTACTAAAGACTAACATACACGAAACTAGTTAACTAGATTTGTTGTACTTGACGATAGACATAATGATTTCAAAGTACTGGATAATTAAGAGGCATAAAATTATAAATCAATTTTTAATTAACAAGCTTAAGGCTACACAACACTGCTGCTGCTCTATTCTATATGGTTTACAGTGTGGCTCAGAAACTAGTTCATCTAATATTCATCTATTATCTCGCAGGATATTCATACATGGAATTAGGAGAGAACAGGAGACGTCTAATCCATTAAACTGCATTAGCAAACCCTTTGTAAAACGCAAGACTGTCGTCCAATATTCGTGAGTGTATGAAGTAGTTAGAGCTCAAAGTACTCCCTACCATTTGGACTGAAATCGTTGATTACAGGCATTATGGGGCTGTGATACTTGTGGTGGTATACTCGGTGTAAACCTACCACTATACTGTGCTACACACCTGCCTTACTAATTTCAAGCGTACAGCCTAGCAAGCCCTCCAGGTGAGGCGGGTCAAGGCCCGGTCCCCAGGGAAAGTTCTACAAATTATCCAGTGTTGGGTATGACGCTCCTCTACACTGGACACGGGAGTACACATTATATTTTATGGTTGTAGGCGATGAGTCGCAATAACGTGGCTAAAGTATGTTGACCAGACCACACACTAGAAGGTGAAGGGACGACGACGTTTCGGTCCGTCCTGGACCATTCTCAAGTCGATTGTGAGAGTTATTTAATCGACTTGACAATCGCCTTGAATGGTCCAGGACGGACCGAAACGTTGTCGTCCCTTCATCTTCTAGTGTATGGTCTGGTCAACATATTTAATGGTTTATTCGTCACAGAACCCTTTCCCTTGACAAGACCCCCGTGGCACTACCTTTGAAATATACTTTGTTCAGAATCCCTTTACAACAGAGATAAAGGCTAACAAACGACACTCCAAGCAGGCCCAAAATCTTTAATAATTTTAATTCAGAAATCACATAACGTGATTTATGTAAAAAAAGAAAATCTACTCGAGCTAGGAGGTGGACGCGAACCTACGTTATCCCAGCCTAATTCTGGTAATTACAATGTCGGTCTAATGGATGTTTTCCGATGCCTGTACATGTAGTTCAGCTCTAAACATACCAAAACGACTTGTACTCGTGCTTTCTGCTCTCGTGAATGTCTGTCACTGCTCATCTGCCATCGGTAATTAACTGGAATATTGCCGTTTTTACAACAGATTGGCATACCTAGATGTAACTCGATTTCATGCTCATCACAGCTGATGGCTGTCCTCATGCTGGACAACGCCTGAAACTTGATAGTCATACAAATGACAAACTGTTGCTTTGTGCGTTAATATTTATAATGGATGTTGCAACATTCTTGCTATGCATTTTGTAATGTTTTATTAAGTGCTCGAAAAGCGATTTTGGATCTCATAAAATTACTCCCTCGCTGTTTATCAGCGAGGGAGTAGCAAGCGGTGATGCAGGTAAATGTGTGTGACGAGCTAAACCAGTTCTTGAGCCTTGCCTGCGGTCTGTGGTGTTGTATATTCTCTCTCAAGTGCGACCTGTTGACATTTGAACAGACCCATCAGTGCAAGCAGAGTGCTCGTGAGTCCCTAAGTTGTTTAGAAAGGAATCGGTAGCTCAGTGTTATTGCTTTGAGGCGTGCTGGGATTCCGTTTTATTTTTTAATTGACGGGCGCTTGACACTTATTTCAGGGTACAAATGTAGTGGAATATCATTAGCTATAGTAGGTTGACCAGACCACACACTAGAAGGTGAAGGGACGACGACGTTTCGGTCCGTCCTGGACCATTCTAAGTCGATTGTGAGAGTTATTTAATAGACTTGACAATCGCCTTGAATGGTCCAGGATGGACCGAAACGTCGTCGTCCCTTCACCTTCTAGTGTGTGGTCTGGTCAACTTACTTTAGCCACGTTATTGTGACTCATCGCCTGCATTGGCTATGGTACATTGCATCAAAAGGAATATTCAGTTTGCCCGAAACGCTGTGTGTGTTAGTGGCTTTACAAGAATGTAAAATCAACATCATTTCTATGTATTCTCTTAACCCCAATGTACCTTCTTGTATATAAATAAATAAAATAAAGTTTGACGAGGTTGGCAATCTAACCAGTTTGCAAAACACTGGAGAGTAAGACTTTTCCGCCTACAAACGGCACCAGTTTCTCTGTAGCACTTGTGATATTGGATCCTTCAGTACCTGTACACAAGGTTGTATTGAGCTTTTAAGTTCATTCATATGTAGTTGGGAGTGTCGCCTCCCTCGTGCTGATTCTTGTACATCTGGGGACTCCAAGAATTATTCTCCTGGCTTCAATTTTAATGTTCTCAAGCTTTGAGCCTAGTGCTGGGAGATTAATAAGGTGCAGGACACGGTCGTCGACCAGGGAGCCGATGAACATGAACAGTCTAGTATGTTTGACAGTAATAAATGTACTTTCCAGCAAGTGTGTTAGAAGTTTAAGCCTAAACTGTAGTTAGCTTTCGATGGTAGCCAACATTCAGAAGCATTTGGATTGCCTGTAGTTTTCAATGCGCTGATCACAGACTTTAAACACGCGGTTAAGGCTTGTATTTTAAGAATGACATTAGGATCCTAGTTTTTCATCTATTTTCAAGTGTATCCAGCACTACTCGGCACAGCAAGATTGTGTGTTTATCCCGGGGAGAAAGTCATGCAAATTAGAGTTGAAGATTGATTTGAATCGCTAGCCTACTGAGAACAATCCTCTCAGGGGGCTTGCACACGCAGGAAGTTTACAATATTGGCATAAATTTGTTTGGCTTTGATATAGGGATTGAGGACGAACGTCCAGCGATCTGGTTGGACACCTCACACAAACTAATTTAGTTACAGCAGTGGATTATTAGGCGAAGAAGGAGAACGGCCTATTGACATAGCTCGGGTGCAGGGGGGGGGGGTTGTGTAAAAGCCTGGTTTGTGCCTCGGAGAGGCTACGGGATCCAGTAAGTTCAGTAGAACTTGGGTTTCAACTCTTTTTAACCCTGTCGTAGCTCAGACTATTAGGTATGTCGGTGAGCCGGTCCTCGCCGTATATTGTGAGAAACCACCCCACCCACTCAAACATGGTTAGTTATCTAGATATTTGTGATGGTCTGAAAACATATTATGGTTCCGGTAAGTCTACAAGCACACTAGCATGTGAACCTGTTCTAAACGGATTCTAGAGTTATATTGCATCATATTATTGTCAAGTATTGTATTATAAATCATTGGTTTAAAATGGGTTAAAATATAAGTATATGCTGAAACCTTTTCTTTGAAAAATTTGGTTTTCTGTAAATAAAATTCTCAAGTGATTCTAAATAATTCTCGAATTTCATGTTTTTACTAACAGAGTTCTTACAATACTCACATTATCGTCAATACTACACCATATTAACGTAATGAAACCTGACCAAACCTTAATCTAACCATAGATAGAGTAGGTAATAGCACTTTTTTTTCCACCAGGGATATTCCTGGGCGGGCCCCAAGCCTCTGGCTGGCCCACTGGGCGGGCCCAAGCCTCTGGCTGGCCCACTGGGCGGGCCCCAAGCCTCTGGCTGGCCCACTGGGCGGGCCCCAAGCCTCTGGCTGGCCCACTGGCCGGGCCCCAAGCCTCTGGCTGGCCCACTGGCCGGGCCCCAAGCCTCTGGCTGGCCCACTGGCCGGGCCCCAAGCCTCTGGCTGGCCCACTGGCCGGGCCCCAAGCCTCTGACTGGCCCACTGGCCGGGCCCCAAGCCTCTGACTGGCCCACTGGCGGGCCCCAAGCCTCTGGCTGGCCCACTAAGTGTTGCTTGTTTCTGTTTTACTTGGGCGGAGTATGAGTATTTATGACTCGTATGGTCGCTTCAGCAAGATTTTGCCATATGTGTTTAACAACAACTTCTGCTCTGTTGAATCTAAGTTGAAATCTTAATGGGTTTGTAACTGTGCACTGTGTTAGATAATGTTCCAGTGGTCTGTTGTGGCTGTAACTGTGCATTGTGTTAGATAATGTTCCAGAGGTCTGTCAGGCATTTCTCCAGTGTTGACATTTCCTCTCATCTTCCGGAACCTGTAAGCCTATTTCCCATGCACATGGGTATCCAAGCCTGATGCGATGTAAGTGTACTTCTGTTGCTATACTGATGCCTTTCATCAAACTAAGTGGTTCGTAGTTGGTTGAATTCTTGTACCAACCCGCAGATCCTGATGGTGCAACTGCTGTGTTGTGGTCACTGTACAACTTTTGCATTGATCTGTTTCTAATTACTTTCTTAATCTGTGATAGACTCTGTGGTATGTAAATGTCTACATTTCTTCTTAGTTGCAAGTTTTGAAGCTTCGTCTGCAATGTCATTTCCTATTATTCCCACATGACTTGGCACCCAGTTGATAAGTACCCGTCGGCCTTGTCGTTTGAATGTTTGCATTAATGATATGACATTTGTGATCAGATGTATGTTATCACATATGTGTTCTTGTTGCAAGGTTTCAATGGCGGTTCTCGAATCTGTATGTGTGATAACATGTTGTCGGTGTTGAGCAAGAGCATGTTCCAAAGCCTTTTGAATGGCCAGCATCTCTGTTTGTAAAGTCGAACACCCATTTGAGAGCCTCCAACTATGTACAGAGTTTCCTGCTTTAACTGCAGCTCCGGTTTCTTGTCCCTGCTGGTCTACTGATCCATCGGTGAAGTATGTGAAGCTGTCTGATGCCATGTTTGCTTCCTGCTGGTCTACTGATCCATCGGTGAAGTATGTGAAGCTGTCGGATGCCAAGTTTGCTTCCTGCTGGTCTACTGATCCATCGGTGAAGTATGTGAAGCTGTCTGATGCCATGTTTGCTTCCTGCTGGTCTACTGATCCATCGGTGAAGTATGTGAAGCTGTCTGATGCCATGTTTGCTTCTATATGCATCTGTGCAATGTTACGTAGCAGATAAGGATTTGTCTGGTTCTTTTTTCCTTCAATAACCATAATCTTAAAGTCTGCTGGCGGAGATTCCCAAGGGGCTTGTATAACAAAGTCTGCTGGCGGAGATTCCCAAGGGCTTGTATAACAAAGTCTGCTGGCGGAGATTCCCAAGGGGCTGGCATAACAAAGTCTGCTGGCGGAGATTCCTAAGGGGTTAGCATAACAAAGTCTGCTGGCGGAGATTCCCAAGGAGCTGCATAACAAAGTCTGCTGGCGGAGATTCCCAAGGAGCTGGCATAACAAAGTCTGCTGGCGGAGACTCCCAAGGGGCTTGTATAACAAAGTCTGCTGGCGGAGACTCCCAAGGGGCTTGTATAACAAAGTCTGCTGGCGGAGATTCCCAAGGGGCTGCATAACAAAGTCTGCTGGCGGAGATTCCCAAGGAGCTGCATAACAAAGTCTGCTGGCGGAGATTCCCAAGGAGCTGGCATAACAAAGTCTGCTGGCGGAGATTCCTAAGGGTTAGCATAACAAAGTCTGCTGGCGGAGATTCCTAAGGGGTTAGCATAACAAAGTCTGCTGGCGGAGATTCCCAAGGGGCTTGCATAACAAAGTCTGCTGGCGGAGATTCCCAAGAGGCTGCATAACAAAGTCTGCTGGCGGAGATTCCTAAGGGGTTAGCATAACAAAGTCTGCTGGCGGAGATTCCTAAGGGGTTAGCATAACAAAGTCTGCTGGCGGAGATTCCCAAGGGGCTTGCATAACAAAGTCTGCTGGCGGAGATTCCCAAGAGGCTGCATAACAAAGTCTGCTGGCGGAGATTCCCAAGAGGCTGCATAACAAAGTCTGCTGGCGGAGATTCCCAAGGGGATGCATAACAAAGTCTGCTGGCGGAGATTCCCAAGGGGCTGCATAACAAAGTCTGCTGGCGGATATTCCCAAGGGGCTGGCATAACAAAGTCTGCTGGCGGAGATTCCCAAGGGCTTGCATAACAAAGTCTGCTGGCGGAGATTACCAAGGAGCTTGCATAACAAAGTCTGCTGGCGGAGATTCCCAAGGGGCTTGCATAACAAAGTCTGCTGGCGGAGATTCCTAAGGGCTGGCATAACAAAGTCTGCTGGCGGAGATTCCCAAAGGGCTTGCATAACAAAGTCTGCTGGCGGAGATTCCCAAGGGGCTTGCATAACAAAGTCTGCTGGCGGAGATTCCCAAGGGGCTTGCATAACAAAGTCTGCTGGCGGAGATTCCCAAAGGGCTGCATAACAAAGTCTGCTGGCGGAGATTCCCAAGGGGCTGCATAACAAAGTCTACTGGCGGAGATTCCCAAGGAGCTTGCATAACAAAGTCTGCTGGCGGAGATTCCCAAGGGGCTGGCATAACAAGTCTGCTGGCGGAGATTCCCAAGGGGCTTGCATAACAAAGTCTGCTGGCGGAGATTCCCAAGGGGCTGCATAACAAAGTCTGCTGGCGGAGATTCCCAAGAGGCTAGCATAACAAAGTCTACTGGCGGAGATTCCCAAGGAGCTTGCATAACAAAGTCTGCTGGCGGAGATTCCCAAAGGGCTGCATAACAAAGCCTGCATGTATTTCGTCGACATCCTTCTCAGTGACTGTGTTTGTTATATCGAATGTATTGATGGTGTTTATCGCACAATGGGTCCACCTGGTGCTACTGGCGGCTCTTGTGTCCAGAGTTAGTGCTCCAGTGATTATATCTTTAAGTGAACTGATTCTTGGTCTAGTCAATATCTTGGTCAGCATGCACGCAGCGATCCCTTTTACCCTTATTTCAAGCGACATTAGCTTGGTTTCTAGTCTTAGGTTCAGTATTTTAGTCCATCTGGGAGCTCCTGTTATGACTCGAATTGCATCGTTTTGAATAACCTCAACGTTTGTTCTCAATCCATTCCCATAAGCAGATTTCCTCCCTAGGTCGATCTCGAACCCATTTATGGTGTGCCGACTTGTACTGAATTTTGTAACTAGCTCATCAAGATTGTAACTTGCTTAGCTAAATGAATTATGGGGTTCAGTCCCTGAGCCGATTATGTGCCTCTGTAACCCTTTCCACTACCGATGGGTATGGGGTGCATAATAAGTGAACTAAACTAAGAAGAGGCTCATGTCGGCAAGACGCCTCAAGATAGTGTATGTTATGCCATAGTCTCCAGGAGAAGTTGCTCTGCCCTTTAGTGTAGTTTAAAAGTTCAAATAGAGCTGTCATTCACATCATCTTAACCATTTTGTCGAAAGCCATTTGAGTATTATAACTCCCTATTAACATTAGTACTAGCAAGCTGTATGCGGGCGATGAGTCACAATAACGTGGTTAAAGTATGTTGACCAGACCACACACTAGAAGGTGAAGGGACGACGACGTTTCGGTCCGTCCTGGACCATTCTCAAGCGACTTGAGAATGGTCCAGGACGGACCGAAACGTCGTCGTCCCTTCACCTTCTAGTGTGTGGTCTGGTCAACTTAGCAAGCTGTATATTTCGGGGCAGATTAGATATGCTATCAGTGCTCTTCTAGTTTGTCGGCGTCAGCTTCTGGGAGTAGTGAGCCACTTGACGGGTATTGAGGTTGGATAATTGTATTACCAACGTTAGAGCTGGGACTTGTTGTATTACCAACGTTAGAGCTGGGACTTGTTGTATTACCAACGTTAGAGCTGGGACTTGTTGTATTACCAACGTTAGAGCTGGGACTTGTTGTATAATTGATGTCCTTAAAAAACTGTTCCCAGTATTGACTATTTGCTCTTTGCTCCCTGAAAGTGCAGTTAGCTTAAATAAATGTATTGTTGCTCAATAGCGACAATACATTCGCTAATGTACAGTCGCAGTCGATGTATGTACAGTCGCTCAATAAATGTATTGAGCGACTGGGTTGTTTTGTGTTGTGTAGTGGTCATCAACACTAGGTACATTATACACAGATATGACAATAGCGTGAAGCATCAAATGAACAAATCCACAAAGGCCGTGACGAGGATTCGAACCTACGTCCGAGAGCATCCCAGACGCTGCCTTTATCGACTGAGCTAAAGGCATTAAGGTAGCGTCTGGGATGCTCTCGGACGTAGGTTCGAATCCTCGTCACGGCCCTTGTGGATTTCTTCAGTAGGACCATGCTGATGCTTGTGGCGTGGATCACAGAACCATTGTTGTGGTTCTATTGTTAGTTCTTGGCCACTTAGGTTTCACCCTAAGTGAATTTGGCATAATACTGTTACTTCATTAACAAAGCCCTCGTATAGAAGCCCTCGACGACGAAACGTCGTCGTCCCTTCACCTAATAGTGTGTGGTTTGATTCTCAAGTCGAAACTTTACAAGTCACAATCGACTTGAGAATGGTCCAGGACGGACCGAAACGTCGTCGTCCCTTCACCTTCTAGTGTGTGGTCTGGTCAACATACTTTAGCCACGTTATTGTGACTCCTCGTCTGCACCTCGTATAGAACATTGGCATTAGTAAATTTATAACATTCATACCAATTATATATTTTGATCTTAAAGTGCATGTGTAGGTTCTCAGGGATGTTGTCTGTTCTTTCATAATGTTGTGATTTGAGAAGTTTGATGGTGTATGTGCATGACCACTGAAACTTGCGCTAATGATCCGTGGACAGCATTGGCAGAGACCATGACTGCTTTTGCTTTACAAACACAAACTTCCTCTTAAGTTAATGTCTTGCAATAAGGGAATAGTTATGATTTCAGTCGCTTTTGATTGAGGGAAGAGATGCCTTCGTCATTCTGTCAGGCCTCTCGTATTGCAGATAGCAGAGATGGTCTGTGGGCATCTTAACGTAAGGGAGCCGGTCGGCCGAGCGGACAGCACGCTGGACTTGTGATCCTGTGGTCCTGGGTTNGTGTGTGTGTGTGTGTGTGTAACTTTCAGCTCAAACAATCAACCATCTCACGCCAATACGTGTACCGGTAATTGGCTACATAAATCGCCAAATAGTACTTGCATTAGTTTTAATTTACACTTAGCATCCGATTTTGCATTACACTGGATAATAATAGCCAATTATCAAAAATGGTGTCAGTATGTAAAATATTTTGACTTCAAAGATTATCAATAATTCTCAATAATTATCGCTTGGTGGTCACGTAATTGTGTGTGTAGATTAGGGCTGAAAATAATTACATAGTCATCAAGTCATCAGACACACACACATCTTAGTATTAAAAGTTCTATTCAACCAATGTAAAAATCTTAACATTTATTTCAAGCAGAAAGGATAATTATACAAATTATCAGGTAGTCCTTCAGACATGAAAACAATTTTCCGAGACTGTCCAAGGTTTGTAAAGTTGATGATAATCTTGCAAGGAGAAGGACGAGTTGTCGTCACTATCTGACTCAAGGAGAGCTCAAGACGGCGGTGTAAAGTTCCATAATCACATTAATTATGCTCAAAGTCTCAATAACATAATTATGCTAAAAAGTTGAGGTTTAAGGAGGTAATCCGCGCGGAATATGTAAATACGAATGATTATATAAACCTGGTTTTCATTACAGACGTTCTGCAGGTACAGAACATTAAGAACAAATCGTAAGTACATGATTAGGGAAGTGCCTAATGTTACCTCTCATGGCACAACAGTTGTGTAAAGCCTAAATGGAGACCAGTTTAGAGTCTTGCAATTGAATGGAAGAGTTGAGATGATGAGAGGAATCGCAATCGACTTGAGAATGGTCCAGGACGGACCGAAACGTCGTCGTCCCTTCACCTTCTAGTGTGTGGTTTGGTCAACGAGTTCAGATGATGCACTAATTGGCATTATGTACTGAAATATATTAGATCGTATGCAGTTTTAAATATTAGTTTTATTCAGGATGAGTTTTTTGTTCAATGTTTATATTTATGTATTTGTAGTAAACAGCGCTCGT
>WNGS01006708.1:12367219-12369719 GCA_020271785.1 Procambarus virginalis | reverse complement strand
ATAAAATAAAACATAATTCTTCAACTTTACATATAGAAATCACAATAGTGTGATGCATCAAATGAACACATCCACAAGGGCCGTGACGAGGATTCGAACCTACATCACGGCCCTTGTGAATTTGTTCATTCTTCAACTTCATGATAATATGCTGCAAAATCATCAGCAATGAATACAGAATATACCTCCAGGCAGGAATTTCCCGAAATCTGTATTTTGACCTTGTAAATGTGAGTAGAGGAGAACGATGACCCAGAAAATACAATGTTTACGACGCTGGTACGGTCCCTACACGAATAAGAATCGCGACAGAAATGTTTACCTGGCCGTGATTGGCTGCTGGAACAGGCTGAGCGCCAGCAGGAATGACAAGTAGGTTCAGCTAGGCTTAGCTAAAGTTTTTTTTTCGTGGCTGTCGCCTTCTCTGAAAATATTAAAAGTTTATTTGTGGAGGTTTAAAGTTTTCTCTGGTGGTGTTTGACGATTGAATCTTGGTGAATAGTCGCGGATGGGATAGATCGATGAATTAAACATTGACACATGTCTGGAATGTGAGAATGTCTCAATCGACTTGAGAATGGTCCAGGACGGACCGAAACGTCGTCGGTGTGAAGGATAGATGAAATTGTTTATGAAATAATCTAAGATGAGGTCTGATAAAGACCTTTTGTGCCCTCTGTAATGCTTTTGCGCTACCGCTCACAGGATGAGTATGGGGTGCACAATAAACTAGCCGCCTTCAGTGGTAACAAAAAAAATCAATCGTCGTCCCTTCACCTTCTAGTATGTGGTCTGGTCAACACATGTCAGGAATCTATAAGGTTGCCACAGGTAATATATAGCAACAACAGTTACAAATATTAAACTTAATCTCAAGAACGATAAACATCTTAAGAACGCATGAGTAACCATAGCGTGAGTGTACTCATCTAGATGAGTACGGATGAGTTGAGTTTCGGCTCTTTGGTCCCACCTCTTAATTGTCAATCAACAGGTGTACAGGTTCCTGAGCCTACTGGGCTCTATCATATCTACATTTGAAGCTGTGTATGGAGTCAGCCTCCACCACATTACTGCCTAATGCATTCCATTTTCTAACTACTCTGAAACTAAAAAATTCTTTCTAATATCTCTAGGCCTGGTCGGGGACCGGGCCGCGGGGACGTGAGCCACGAAATCATCGCAAGATAACCGCAAGAAAAGGCTAATTTGGGTACTCAATTTCCACCTGTGTCCCTTGTGCGTGGGACCCTTGTGCTTAATAACCTGTCTTTAACTATAGACAGTGTGTTAGCTAAGGTGTGTGTGTATTTACTATTTGTGGCTGCAGAATCGAGCTGTTAGTTCTTGGACCCCGTCTTCCATCCACCGAATGACTAATGCAATGACTCCCGACCTAACTTATCATCAAATTACCTTATTAAATAATGAATGCTTACATTAAGCGTTTGAGCCGTTTATATTATATGTGTATTAAATGCCAAAGAACAACTTGAACAATGATTAAATAAAGATTACAAGTTAGTACATACAAGCCCATGCAATCACTGTATAACAACTTGTAAATATATTATACAATTCTCGAGAAGGTTAATGTATTAATCTTTGAAGTTTCTTTCCTTCTGGAGTCTTATGGAGGAGCTTCACAAGAGGTAAATTAAATTAACATAGCAAGAGCAAGACGTTCCACCCTCGTACGAGTCAGCGGCTGTGAAGGACCAAGACTCAGACCCATGAGCTCTTATATACTGTACTGAGTGTGACTTCCAGAGCGTTATCTTAAGTTATCTTGAGTTATCAAAGTGTTCTTTGATAAGAAATATATATTGTGTCGCATACTGTGTTCAGGCAGAGGGACATTTGTGCATCTCACAGCTTTCCTCTCATTCTCATTCTCTCTCATTCTCATTCTCTCTCATTCTCATTCTCTCTCATTCTCATTCTCTCTCTCTCTCGCCCTCCCTCCCTCCCTCCCTCTCTCCCCCTCCCTCTCCCTCTCCCTCTCTTTTATCCCTGTTTCCCGAAATTTTATACCAAGATTATAAAGAAAACTGAGTATGGAGATGGGGGCCGTCTTCACAGGTGTTGGGTTGGGATAGGATGTGTTAGCTTAGGCTTGTTTTAAAGGAGTAGCGATGATATAAAGATGTACATACTCTTCCTTAGGTCATTGGCCCCCAATTCCTTCACGTCCCTTCCACACACTAAGAGTCTTCTGTGATACACATTACCCTCCTGGCGTCAGTGTGTCCCCCCCCCCTCCCAATCCCACCACCTAATCTCCCACCCCACCATCTTTTCCACTCTCTTTCCCTTCCACTCCTCCATCATCCGTCTCCCACAACCATCCATTCCACTCACCCTCTCTTCCACTCCCTCCCACTCACCCTTAATTCCTTCACCTGCCATGGGAGGCCATGAATCAAGCCGCTGGTACGTTCACCCAGCGAAATTAACTTACTTCCTCACCTGGCACTATTGGCAAACTCCTAGATGGTAT
>WNGS01006708.1:12345161-12357035 GCA_020271785.1 Procambarus virginalis | reverse complement strand
AATATGCCTTCAGCCGAAACAGTCTATGTGGGTGGGGACGAGGACAGGTTGACGAGTTTAGCAGTTACCAGGGAGGATGTTCTTAAACAAATAGTAAAACTCAAACCAAACAAATCCCCAGGGCCGGATGAAGTGTTTGCCAGGGTGCTGAAAGAATGCAAAGAGGAGCTTTGTGACCCACTGTCAATCATATTTAATAAATCAATAGAGTCAGGCAGAGTGCCAGAGTTTTGGAAAGTTGCTAATGTGATACCAGTTTTTAAGAAAGGAGATAGAATACTATGCGTCTAACTATCGACCAATTAGCCTAACGTCTATTGTGGGAAAGTTACTCGAATCTATAATTAGCAAATAAAATTCGTCTTCATCTTGAAAAACATAAATTAATAATTGAGTCGCAACATGGTTTTAGTTTTATAAATGGCCGTTCATGTTTAACAAATTTGTAACCTTTTTATTCTAGCATAGTTGAGGGCAGTATGATATAAGGATTGTGATGTTGTGATACCTTGACTTTAGCAAAGCTTTGATACAGATGCCACATGAAAGACTGATTAAAAAGAAAAAGATAGAGGCTCATGGTATTGGTGGTGCTATATTAAGCTGGATTAGGGCATGGCTATATCAAAGGAAACAGAGAGTTAGTATAAATGGAGTCAAGTCAGAGTGGGAAAATGTTGTAAGTGGAGTACCTCAGGGCTCTGTCCTTGGGACCTCTGTTGTTTATAATATATATAAATGATTTAGATTCAGGTTTGAGTAGCAACATTTGCAAATTTGCCGATGATGATACGAAAATCGGTAGGGAAATTAATTCGGAGGAGGACTCACTATCACTTCAAGTTGATCTAGATAGGGTTTTGAAATGGTCAAAGGACTGGCAGATGCAGTTTAATGCTGATCAAATGTAAAGTTCTGAGGCTAGGCTAGGTAATGATGATAGAGTTACAAGATACGAGCTAATACGGTGCTTGAGATTGCGAAGGTCGGATTGCGAAAGGGATCTGGGAGTTATAATTAGTAAGAATTAAACAAAAGGTATTAGAATTACAAAAGGTAGCATAAATGTTCGTAATAAGGCAAATACGGACACTCGGATTATTAATCGCAGCGTAAGTAACAAGACACCTGGTGTTGGTTCTCAAGCTATATCTTGCTCTGGTAGGCCCCATTTAGATTATGCAGTTCAGTTTTGGTCGCCATATTATAGAATGGATATAAATTCACTTGAACGTGTCCAGCGTAGGATGACTAAGTTAATTCCCAAATTAGAAATCTTTCATATGAAGAAAGATTAACAAAGCTTAATTTGCATTCACTGGAAAGGCGAAGAGTTAGGGGTGACATGATAGAGGTTTTACAAGTGGATGAATGGACATAACAAAGGGGATATTAATAGGGTATTGAAAGTATCAACACAGGACAAACGCGAAACAATGGGTATAAATTGGATAAGTTTAGATTTAGGAAAGACTTGGGTAAATACTGGTTCAGTAACAGGGTTGTTGATTTGTGGAACCAATTGCCGCGTAACATTGTGGAGGTGGGGTCCCTCGATTGTTTTAAGCATGGGTTGGACATATATATGAGTGGGATTGGGTGGTTATAAATAGGAGCTGCCGTATGGGCCAATAGGCCTTCTGCAGTTACCTTTGTTCTTATGTTCTTATGTAAATTGCATTCATTGGAAAGGCGAAAAGTTAGGGGTGACATGATAGAGGTTTACAATTGGATGAATGGACATAACAAAAGGGATATTAATAGGGTATTTAAAGTATCAACACAAGACAGAACACGAAACAATGGGTATAAATTGGATAAGATTAGATTTAGGAAAGACTTGGGTAAATACTGGTTTGGTAACAGGGTTGCTGATTTGTGGAACCAATTACCGCGTAACGTGGTGGAGGTGGGGTCCCTCGATTGTTTCAAGCGCGGGTTGGACATTTATATGAGTGGGATTGGGTGGTTATAAATAGGAGCTGCCTCGTATGGTCCAATAGGCCTTCTGCAGTTGCCTTTGTTCTTATGTTCTTATGTGATGATATCATGCTCTTCTTTTCATGTGAAGAAGAGCTAGAGAAACTCTTGACCAACGATGCCCTACTTGGCAAGGAGCACCACCAACATCCTCACTTCCCACGTCAGTTCTTGTCAGGAAGAACTGTTTTTACCAGTAGGACCAGCCATTGATCGCTGACCGACCGCAACATAAGATCATGGACAATATCGAGGGACGAAAATCCGAGCCTGGGTGTATTTAAGAACATAAGAACATAAGAACAAAGGCAACTGCAGAAGGCCTATTGGCCCATACGAGGCAGCTCCTATTTATAACCACCCAATCCCACTCATATACATGTCCAACCCATGCTTGAAACAATCGAGGGACCCCACCTCCACAATGTTACGCGGCAATTGGTTCCACAAATCAACAACCCTGTTACTGAACCAGTATTTACCCAAGTCTTTCCTAAATCTAAACTTATCCAATTTATACCCATTGTTTCGCGTTCTGTCCTGTGTTGATACTTTCAATACCCTATTAATATCCCCTTTGTTATGTCCATTCATCCACTTGTAAACCTCTATCATGTCACCCCTAACTCTTCGCCTTTCCAGTGAATGCAAATTAAGCTTTGTTAATCTTTCTTCATATGAAAGATTTCTAATTTGGGGAATTAACTTAGTCATCCTACGCTGGACACGTTCAAGTGAATTTATATCCATTCTATAATATGGCGACCAAAACTGAACTGCATAATCTAAATGGGGCCTAACCAGAGCAAGATATAGCTTGAGAACCACACCAGGTGTCTTGTTACTTACGCTGCGATTAATAAATCCGAGTGTCCTATTTGCCTTATTACGAACATTTATGCATTGATCCTTTTGTTTTAAATTCTTAAATTATTAATCTATAATTATAACTCCCAGATCCCTTTCGCAATCCGACTTCGCAATCTCAACACCATCTAGCTCGTATCTTGTAACTCTATCATCATTACCTAGCCTCAGAACTTTACATTTATCAGCATTAAACTGCATCTGCCAGTCCTTTGACCATTTCAAAACCCTATCTAGATCAACTTGAAGTGATAGTGAGTCCTCCTCCGAATTAATTTCCCTACCGATTTTCGTATCATCGGCAAATTTGCAAATGTTGCTACTCAAACCTGAATCTAAATCATTATATATATTATAAACAACAGAGGTCCCAGGACAGAGCCTTGAGGCACTCCACTTACAACATTTTCCCACTCTGACTTGACTCCATTTATACTAACTCTCTGTTTCCTTTGGTATAGCCATGCCCTAATCCAGCTTAATATAGCACCCCCAATACCATGAGCCTCTATCTTTTTAATCAGTCTTTCATGTGGCACTGTATCGAAAGCTTTGCTAAAGTCAAGGTACACAACATCACAATCCTTACCACTATCAACTGCCTCAACTATGCTAGAATAAAAAGATAACAAATTTGTTAAACATGAACGGCCATTTATAAAACCATGTTGCGACTCAATTATTAATTTATGTTTTTCAAGATGAAGACGAATTTTATTTGCTATTATAGATTCGAGTAACTTTCCCACAATAGACGTTAGGCTAATGGTCGATAGTTAGACGCAAGTGATCTATCTCCTTTCTTAAAAACTGGTATCACATTAGCAACTTTCCAAAACTCTGGCACTCTGCCTGACTCTATTGATTTATTAAATATGATTGACAGTGGGTCACAAAGCTCCTCTTTGCATTCTTTCAGCACCCTGGCAAACACTTCATCCGGCCCTGGGGATTTGTTTGGTTTGAGTTTTACTATTTGTTTAAGAACATCCTCCCTGGTAACTGCTAAACTCGTCAACCTGTCCTCGTCCCCACCCACATAGACTTGTTCGGCTGAAGGCATATTGTTAAGTTCCTCTTTAGTAAATACAGATACAAAATATTTATTAAAAATACTACTCATCTCTTCATCACTATCTGTTATTTGACCTGTCTCAGTTTTTAATGGACCTATCCTTTCCCTAGTCTTAGTTCGATATAACTGAAAAAACCCTTTAGGATTTGTCTTTGCTTGCCCTGCTATACGAACTTCATAGTTTCTTTTTGCTTTCCTTATCTCTTTTTTAACATTTCTAACTAGTTGTACGAATTCCTGTTCTAAAGTGACCTCCCCATTTTTAATCCTCTTGTACCAAGCTCTCTTTTTACCTATAAGATTCTTCAAATTCTTTGTTATCCACTTTGGGTCATTAGTAATCGATCTATTCAATTTGTGTGGTATACTACGTTCCTGTGCTTTGTTTAGAATATTCTTAAATAAGTTATATATTGAATCCACATCGAAATCCCCATTTACATCACCTATCGCTGGGTTCATGTCTCGCTCCAAGACCGGCCCACACCCCATACCCAAGACTTTCCAATCAATTTGACCCAAAAAATTTCTTAGGCTATTAAAATCAGCTTTTCGAAAATCTGGCACTTTAACAGAATTTTCTCCTACAGGTCTATTCCATTCTATGCCAAATCTGATTTCTTTGTGATCACTGTTCCCTAGCTCACTCCCTATTTCGATGTCATTAATTTGTGTTTCCCTGTTAGTTAACACTAAATCTAAAATATTATTTTCCCGTGTTGGTTCCTTAATGTGTTGCGTAAGAAAGCAATCGTCAATTAATTCTAGAAAATCTTCTGCTTCACTATTCCCTGTTTTGTTCAACCAGTTTATTCCACTCAAATTAAAGTCACCCATGACATAAATACTGTTAGATCTAGATGCCCTAGATATTTCATCCCATAGATGCTTTGCTTCCATTCTGTCTAAATTTGGTGGCCTATATATAACTCCTATTATAATATTATTTGCTTTTTCGTTTAATTCTATCCAAATAGTTTCTGTGTGTGGCTCAGTTTTGATTCCCTCTTTGAGACTACATTTCAAATTGTCCCTAACGTATATGGCTACTCCACCACCTCGTCTAATATATCTATCTGTGTGAAATAGTTTAAATCCATTTATTTGATATTCGGCTAATAGTTCTCTATTATCAACATTCATCCACGTTTCGGTAAGTGCAATAATATCTATTTTTCTGTGCAGACAAGAGCATTTAATTCGTTATTTTATTTCTTAGACTTCTACTGTTTGTGTAATATACCCTAAGTGAATTGTTATTTTGAGGCCCTTCTCTTTCCCTGATCATTTTGCCAATTCCTTTCTCCCGCAAACACATACTTTTATTACATCCTTCCTCCAAATCAATTCCCATACCTCTATCTACTAACAGTTTAAACCCAAACAAACACCTCTAACCACTTCTTCCAACGAGTTTGCAACAGCAACAACCCCAGCTCTCGATAGATGCACCCCATCCCGAGCATACATTTCATTTCTTCCATAGAAGTGTTCCCAGTTGTCTATATAAGATATTGCATTAGATTTGCAATATCTTTCCAGCCTGCAATTGACACCAAGTGCCCTCGACATCCATTCATTTCCCACTCCCTTTCTTGGAAGAATGCCACATATGATCGGGATTCCTCCCTTGCTCCTAACTAATTCTATTGCTGTCTTGAATTTCAGTATTAGTTCCTCAACTAATTTAACCTAGACTTCTGCAGCACCGACAAATCATCAATTAAGAAACTTTCACTACCAGAGCTGCGGCCACCCAGCTGCCACACAAGGATTCTACTGCTTCGGCTTACAAATACCACCCCACCAAGTAAAAAAGGAACGATACCATGAGATCCAGCAGTGCTTTAAGTGCTACGAGCTCTCCCACCCGACCAACAAGTTCAGCACCCTGTCCAGAGGTGCAGCCTGTGCGCACTGGACCATCACTACTCCATATGCAAGGCAACAGTCCATCGCTGTTTGCTCTGTGATGGCAATCACCCCGCAATTTCCTACCGCTGCCTCCGCAGACAGGAAAGCATCAAGGCCCAGGTTGAAGCCAAGAGAAACAACCCTTCTACCTCCTCGAGCAGAGCCCCAAGCGTTCAACCCACCACCTTAGCTCTCACTAATCGACCAGAAGACTTTCTGGTCTTACCAACATGTGGCTCCTCCCAGCTGGCGACACAGCCTTCACAATGGGGACCCAAGGTCCCACAGGCTCCTTCGCATCTCCCTGCATCATGTGCAGGCATTATCCTTATAGACTAGGAGAAAGGCTTGCCGGACCAGACAACCACCGTTTTGTCAGTGAACTGAACATATTATACCTGGCATGTAGCCTGGACCCCATCATAGCCCCTGGCGCAAGTCTCACTGCCTCCACTACCACTCCGGAGACTGCCACCAACACAGACCACCAGGTTGATTTCAACTCAGACTCCAGAACCACCCATGACCCGGGCGGTACACACAGAGGTAATTCCCACTCCAGCTCCCAACACTCCTCCCATCACCATCTCAGCAGCCGCGCTAGCAGACGTGCTGTCTGTAAATGCTAACAGCACCACCAATGCTCCTGAAATAGCTTCTACCACCAATCCACGACACCTGAGTCTACCTCAGGCTGCGAGGCGAAAGACAAAAACACCCACTACGGAGGTTACGGACGCCTCAGACGAGGAAATCTTAGTAGGAGCTCTACCGCTGCATCACAAATACGACACCTACTCGGTACAAGACTTCCTCATGGAGGCCACGTCACCAAACACCAACGACAACACGGCTCAGCCAAAGTCGCAGGCAAAGAAGAAAACTGAAGATCTCGAGGTCTACACTAACCCCACCAGCTCCATAACTGGTACAGCCAGCCCTCCAGGGCTGAAAACCACCATGAAGACCCCCATCCATCCCCAGATATCTAGTATCAGCTATTGATACAGATAATGGCTCCAAAGAGCCTCCACTTACGGGCTCGCCATAATACATGCTATTGGAACGTCTTGTTCTGAGTAGCTGAATCTAAAACAACAACAACAACCCTTTCCAGGTTCAAAATCTCCTCTAGTACTGTCCATGAGGTCATCGATTGTAGATCCACGTTTTCTGCCACCAGGATAGGGGGAAAATGTCTAATTTTCTACTGCCATGAACAACTGGTCTCTCTCCCGGCCATCAAACTGTGCTCCAAAGTTGCAGTAATTAGCCAACGCCTTCAATTCCGCATATAAATCCTATTAGGATTCCTGCTGCTTTTTCGTCCTCTTCTGGAACTCCATCAAACTCCTGTGATATGAAGGTTTCACTATATAATGACGTTTAAACAGGGTAATCAGGTCTTCATAGGAGGGGTAGCTCTGGCGCACACAAGTTACCCAGGACACTATATACATCTATACCCAGTGAAACTAAGAGTACCGCTTTCTTGTTGGCGTCCACCTTAATCTATCAGTACTGAAAGTTTGCTTCCAGCAGGCTGAGCCACAGGTCCAACGAGATCTTGATAGCATCAAAAGACTCCATTGAGATGAGTGCTGGGGCAGCCATGGCCACGGTGTGTCGCACAACTCAACTTCCTGCACCCGTCCACAGGACGTACTCCGCTCTCTCCTGATCCTCACTCTCGTCTTGTACCCGGACTCTCTGCCTTAGGTGGTTAATAATCCTCGTCGTCACTGTTACGTTTAGGCCGGAAGAGAAACAATCTTCGTCCACTCATGGCTTTATTATAAACAACAACAACGGTCCTCGGTATACGTTACATAACTTACTATTTACAATGCCTATAAACATGCTACTCCTAACCTCTGTAGTACTTAATCCTACAAAATACATAATCCTAACAGTATTACAACTCTGTTAGAACACTTGAATGACAGACCAAGAATGCTGATATTCCTGGTCCTGGAGAAAGCCTTTGAACTGGCTAGCGCCCCAGCTCTGCTGCCTCATCGACAAAGAGGTCGATGAGGCGTGGGATACGGCAGGCCTTGGTGGTTGGACTTGGCCAAAACCATTGAAACTCTTCGGCTGCAAGAGCGGGAAATGTCCTAAACAGATTACAATTAAGAAGCATGATCGTTAATAGAGGGGATGATCATACACACCCAAACTACACCTGTTCTCCACCGTGGGAGGAGCCACCTTTAAAATAGTAATAGAAAATCATCCGGTGAAAAAAGGTCTGCCTATGATCCAACAATCCTAAGGCGCATCATGGAAAAGAAAGTGTGCAACATTGCAGTAGCAGGAGCCACCCACATCTTCACAGACGGATCGGTGGACACAATCCTACAAATGTTAGCCAGGTTGGCTAACATAAGAACGGCCTTTAGAAACTTGTGTAAGGAATCTTTCAGAACATTATATAACACATATGTCAGACCAATCCTGGAGTATGCGGCTCCAGCATGGAGTCCCTATCTAGTCAAGCATAAGACTAAACTGGAAAAGGTTCAAAGGTTTGCCACCAGACTAGTACCCGAGCTGAGAGGTATGAGCTACGAGGAGCGACTGCAGGAATTAAACCTCACTTCGTGGAAGACAGAAGAGTTAGGGGGGACATGATCACCACATTCAAGATTCTCAGGGGAATCGACAGGGTTGATAAAGACAGGCTGTTTAACACAAGGGGCACACGCACTAGGGGACACAGGTGGAAACTGAGTGCCCAAATGAGCCACAGAGATATTAGAAAGAACTTTTTAGTGTCAGAGTGGTTGACAAATGGAATGCATTAGGAAGCGATGTGGTGGAGGCTGACTCCATACACAGTTTCAAGTGTAGATATGATAGAGCCCATTAGGCTCAGGAAACTGTACACCTGTTGATTGACGGTTGAGAGGCGGGACCAAAGAGCCAGAGCTCAACCCCCGCAAGCACAACTAGGTGAGTACATACATACATACATACATACATACATACATACATACATACATACATACATACATACATACATACATACATACATACATACATACATACATACAAACATACATACATACATACACATATGATGCAACTGGGAGATTGGTGAACCCCGACAGAGAGAGTGCATCTTCTGCCAAACTGTCACAGAAAAGCCATTACTTCACTATCTTCTGGAATGTGAAGCAACCAACGACCTTAGAAGAGCTTTAAGAGTCCCTGACTCTTGCAGTGGCCACCCTGAAGCCATCAACACTGCCACTCTCCTGGTCAAAAAAGGTGTCCAGCAGCTGGAGACCCTCATCAATACTGTCAAGCAGTATCCTCCCCCGCGATAACAGCTTGACGATTTAAATGCGACCTCGGAACACTGTATATATTTATTAAAAAAAGCTACCACTTACGGGCTATTCATGCCCGTGCCATCTCTTTGGTGACTTAATCTTGATCAATCAGCCAATTGGATTTTATGTTCCACACTCTGCTCTACTCTCATTATACTACGCACTAATCTATCCCCATCTTAAGTACGGTATCTGTGCATGGGTTCAACCACTGCAAATTACCTCAAGTTTACCATCACATCAAAATCTGCTATTAGAAGAATAATAAACTGTCTTCAGACAACACACAGCCCCTCTGTTCACGTCCCTTAACATGCTAAACATACACTCACTCCACACATTCTCATGTGCTATCTACATGTACAAAACCTTGGTTCTAAATGCTAATCTTTGTCTGAAACTTTTCCTTAATAGATGTAATAGACCCCATGAGCACCACACCAGAAATAAATATATCTCTGATATGCAGGCGATGAGTCACAATAACGTGGCTAAATTAAAGTATGTTGACCAGACCACACACTAGAAGGTGAAGGGACGACGACGTTTCGGTCCGTCCTGGACCATTCTCAAGTCACAATCAACTTGAGAATGGTCCAGGACGGACCGAAACGTCGTCGTCCCTTCACCTTCTAGTGTGTGGTCTGGTCAACAAAATCTCTCTGATATCCCCAGAGTCAGACTAGATCTGTGCAAACACGCCATGAAAATGTTAGATTAAAGACCTGCCCGTAACGCTATGCGTGGTAGTGGCTTGGCCGGAATATAAGAATACCAATCTTATGTAAACTCACCAACTCATTGTACTCTCTTCAATATTATATTATTAATATTATATTATTATTATTATTATTATTATTATTATTATTATTATATCAACCTGTGTTTTTTAATATTAAACACTATGTATCGATGCTAAACCTTCAGAAACCTTTACAATACTCAATAAATAGCGCTCAGTAAACAATGATCAATAGTACTCACCTAGTTGTGTTTGCGGGGGTTGAGCTTTGGCTCTTTGGTCCCGCCTCTCAACCGTCAATCAACAGGTGTACAGGTTCCTGAGCCTACTGGGCTCTATCATATCTACACTTGAAACTGTGTATGGAGTCAGCCTCCACCACATCGCTTCCTAATGCATTCCATTTACTAACTACTCTGACACTGAAATGCTCAATACACAATGATCTAGAAATAGCGCTCAGTAAACAATGATCCAGAAATAGTGCTCAGTAAACAATGATCAAGAAATAGCGCTCAGTAAACAATGATCCAGAAATAGTGCTCAGTAAACAATGATCAAGAAATAGTGCTCGGTAAACAATGATCAGTAAATATTACACAGTAAACATCGTCGAGTAAATGATAATCAATAAACAGCGCTCAGTAAAAATACTCAATAAACAGCGCCCCGTAAAGACCGCTCAGTAAACAGTAACTAGTGCACAGCGAATAACGCTCAGTAAATAATACTCAGTAAACAGCACTCAGCAAATAATACTCAATAAATAACACTCAGCAAACAAAGCTCAATTAAGACCGCTCAGCAAACAATAAAAAGCGGAGAGAGAGAGAGAGAGAGAGAGAGAGAGAGAGAGAGAGAGAGAGAGAGAGAGAGAGAGAGAGAGAGAGAGAGAGAGAGAGAGAGAGAGAGAGAGAGAGAGAGAGAGGCTACACATTAACAATACTAACCAGCATATATACATTTTCTTCTGTCCTCCATGGACAGGGTGAGAGATCTGTTAAACATATAATTCAGAGATTTATTGAACAATCAATCAACAAGGTGATTGGAGTGCTTTTAAAATGCTAAGCTAACCTACAGACATATATACACAGATTTGCCTGAGAGACACGTGGTGTCTGGGGTAAAAATGCTAAAAGTTTTTTTTAAGGAGCTGGGTTCCAAGCTAACTGAAGCAACTAGAAACGCTAGAGCCGCCAGTTTCTCTTTCAGCGCCTTAGTGTGGCGATCCAGAGAGGACATGCTCACTGCATCCATGGCTCCTGCCGCCATCTGAGGAGCTGGAGGAGCTCTACAACTTGTGACAAGTAGCCTTGTACCCTGCATATAACCAATGTTGTAACCCTTTTGTGTAATGAAATTTTAAAATAAAGTTAGATATATATTCACACATACTAAAAGAATAGGGGTGGTAGGAGAAGAAAATATCAAAGTGTTCAGTGAGGATGCACAAGGTCTTCTCTGAGTACTCATTATTTTCTTCTCCGAGGCTATGGGTCCCTACACTTGCAACAGAGGTGGTACCCCGGTACCACCTCTGGGAGGTGGTACCCGGTACCACCTTGGATAGGGAGCCGGTCGGCCGAGCGGACAGCACGCTGGACTTGTGATCCTGTGGTCCTGGGTTCGATCCCAGGCGCCGGCGAGAAACAATGGGCAGAGTTTCTTTCACCCTATGCCCCTGTTACCTAGCAGTAAAATAGGTACCTGGGTGTTAGTCAGCTGTCACGGGCTGCTTCCTAGGGGTGGAGGCCTGGTCGAGGACCGGGCGCGGGGACACTAAAATGCCCCGAAATCATCTCAAGATAACCTCAAGATAACCCCTTTTATGATTTACGTCTGTCCTACATAAACAGGTTCGAGGTGTCTTTTTACATAGCGTCATTAATGTGTGTTTACAAAGGTGAAATGTAATTCTGACCAGCTTCCACATACCTGTATACAAATACACACAC
>WNGS01006708.1:12323251-12336967 GCA_020271785.1 Procambarus virginalis | reverse complement strand
GTACTGTATCCGCGAGGGGAACATGTAGTGTCCGCGAGGGGAACATGTAGTGTCCACGAGAGGAACATGTAGTGTCCACGAGAGGAACATGTAGTGTCCACGAGGGGAACATGTAGTGTCCACGAGAGGAAACTGTAGTGTCCACGAGAGGAACATGTAGTGTCCGCGAGGGGAACATGCAGTGTCCACGAGAGGAACATGTAGTGTCCACGAGGGGAACATGTAGTGTCCACGAGGGGAACATGTAGTGTCCACGAGGGGAACATGTAGTGTCCGCGAGGGGAACATGTAGTGTCCGCGAGGGGAACATGTAGTGTCCGCGAGGGGAACATGTAGTGTCCACGAGAGGAACATGTAGTGTCCGCGAGGGGAACATGCAGTGTCCACGAGAGGAACATGCAGTGTCCACGAGAGGAACATGCAGTGTCCACGAGAGGAACATGTAGTGTCCACGAGAGGAACATGTAGTGTCCACGAGAGGAACATGTAGTGTCCACGAGAGGAACATGTAGTGTCCACAAGGGGAACATGTAGTGTCCACGAGAGGAACATGTAGTGTCCACGAGAGGAACATGTAGTGTCCACGAGGGGAACATGTAGTGTCCACGAGAGGAACATGTAGTGTCCACGAGAGGAACATGTAGTAACATGCAGTGTCCACGAGAGGAACATGTAGTGTCCACGAGAGGAACATGTAGTGTCCACGAGAGGAACATGTAGTGTCCACGAGGGGAACATGTAGTGTCCACGAGGGGAACATGTAGTGTCCACGAGGGGAACATGTAGTGTCCACGAGGGGAACATGTAGTGTCCACGAGGGGAACATGTAGTGTCCACGAGGGGAACATGTAGTGTCACGAGAGGAATGTAGTGTCCACGAGGGGAACATGTAGTGTCCACGAGGGGAACATGTAGTGTCCACGAGAGGAACATGTAGTAACATGTAGTGTCCACGAGAGGAACATGTAGTGTCCACGAGAGGAACATGTAGTCATGTAGTGTCCACGAGGGGAACGTGTAGTGTCCACGAGAGGAACATGCAGTGTCCACGAGAGGAACATGCAGTGTCCACGAGAGGAACATGTAGTGTCCACGAGAGGAACATGTAGTGTCCACGAGAGGAACATGTAGTGTCCACGAGAGGAACATGTAGTGTCCACGAGAGGAACATGTAGTGTCCACGAGAGGAACATGTAGTGTCCACGAGAGGAACATGTAGTGTCCACGAGAGGAACATGTAGTGTCCACGAGGGGAACATGTAGTGTCCACGAGAGGAACATGTAGTGTCCACGAGAGGAACATGTAGTGTCCACGAGGGGAACATGTAGTGTCCACGAGAGGAACATGTAGTGTCCACGAGAGGAACATGTAGTGTCCACGAGAGGAACATGTAGTGTCCACGAGGGGAACATGTAGTGTCCACGAGGGGAACATGTAGTGTCCACGAGGGGAACATGTAGTGTCCACGAGGGAACGTGTAGTGTCCACGAGAGGAACATGTAGTGTCCACGAGGGGAACATGTAGTGTCCACGAGGGGAACATGTAGTGTCCACGAGGGGAACATGTAGTGTCCACGAGGGGAACATGTAGTGTCCACGAGGGGAACATGTAGTGTCCACGAGGGGAACATGTAGTGTCCACGAGAGGAACATGTAGTGTCCACGAGGGGAACATGCAGTGTCCACGAGAGGAACATGTAGTGTCCACGAGAGGAACATGTAGTGTCCACGAGGGGAACATGTAGTGTCCACGAGAGGAACATGTAGTATCCAAGAGAGGAACATGTAGTATCCATGAGAGGAAATAAGCAGTGTTTAGTAGTCACGAGAGGAAACATGTACAGTACTGCCATGTGTAGTATTCACTAGAGGGGGGGGGGTGTACCTGGCATTGCAGGGGTACCTATATACCCAATGTACTATACCCGATGTACCTAGGGGGTGAGGACAGAGGCCACATCTACACTACACATGTCCTTCATCACTACACAGTTTCATCTCTGTAACATATTCACTGGACACATCATTATTGTGAAAGTACTTCACTACACATGACCATCACTCTTGTAAACCTCTACAGTACAGTACAAAAAAGTCTTAGCACTTTCACCATTTACACTCTTCATCATCACTCGTGATAGCTGTAAATACTTTCACTATACACGACCATTATCACTATAACCATCAACACTACACAGTGTTGAAAGCTGAAAGATTGAGCCATGTAAAGTTACATTTTGGTTGTCCTCAGAATGTAACTTTATAATAACATGTTTTGAATGTTAATACTGTATCTGAATACAGTAGTATTTGAACAAATAATAAGACTCTTTGGACTTGGTGAAATGCTAATCATTTTATTGCCACTGACTTCATGAAAGGTGAATATGGCTACTGACTCTGACTCTTCCCTCACCACAGTAACCATACACCCGCTTGATGGGGTTCTAGGAGTTCTTCTACTCCCCAAGCCCGGCCCGAGGCCAGGCTTGACCTGTGAGAGCTTGGTCCAACAGGCTGTTGCTTGGAGCGGCCCGCAGGCCCACACATCCGCCACAGCCTGGTTGGTCTGGCACTTCTTGAAGAAAACTCTCTAATTTTCTCTTGAAGATGTCCAGAGTTGTTCCGGCAATATTTCTTATGCTCGCTGGGAGGATGTTGAACAACCGTGGACCTCTGATGTCACTCTTATTAACCATAGACCTCCCGACAAACCTTCTAGGCAATAATAATAATGTTGGAACTCTAGGTTGATGCAGTTGGTGTGCATATAATTCCCCAAGTGTAGATACAGGGTGATGGCTATGCTCGTGGTGTTCTGTCTACCCACTGCTCTTTGTTGTATGATGCTTTGAAATGCTGACAGTTTTGGCATCCTGTGTTCTCACTTGTTCTAAACATCTAACACTGTGCAAAAGATAATTTTCTTGTATATATTTTTTGCACCTTTGTTTTCATAGCTTGAATCTATGACCTCTTGTTCTTGAAGCTGCAGGTTTAATAATGCTTGTTTGTTTTGTCAATTCCTGTTACTATTTTGTACGTGGTGATCACGTCATCTTATTTCCTCCTATCTTCTAGCCTGGGCATGTTTAATGCCTCCGGCTCCTCATAGCTCATGTTCATTACTTCCATTTAGTAGCACGTCTTTGCACCCTTCCTTATTTGTTTGTTTCTTTGAGTGCACAAACCACTGCTGCATATTCCAAATGAGGTCTCAAAATGACATGAACACTTTCTTTAATGCTTCTCATCCATACACAGTATTTAAACATGGTTCTGAATTTTGTTAGCATAGAATAGGCTTCCCAGGTGCCTATTCCTCCCATAGAATAAGACGCCTGACGACTGAGTGGACAGCGCTTCAGATTCGTGGTCCTGAGGTTATGGGTTCGATCCATGGTGGAGGTGGAGACAAATGGGCAAAATGTTTGTTTCACCCTGATGCCCGTGTTACCTAGCAGTATATAGGTACCTGGGAGTTAGACAGCTGCTATGGACTGCTTCCTGGGAATGTGTAACAAAAAGGAGGCCTGGTCGAGGACCGGGCCGCTGGAACCCTAATCCCCTAAATCATCTCAAGATAACCTCCCCTTACAATGGCCTTCATGCAGTCCTATTCTTGGATTTGTCACTTACCATAAGGTATATTCAAGTATAAAGAATTTAGACACGACTGAACAGTGACAATTGCAAATAGTATTAGAAATAAATTCTGAAAGGTTCAAAGACAGGCTTTTAAAATGGGTGAAAGGTTTTCAAATGTAGTTTAATGCTGATGTGTAAGATTCTGAGCCTCGTCAATGGTAGTACTAGTATTGTTAACGTTCACAAATAGTCACATGGGGTCGACTTGCTTTTGAATCACAGGGACGTTTGAATTAGCTGAATTCTTACAAGAAATGTAAAAAAAAAAAAAATTGTACCACTACCATAATTTGTATTTCCACACTATAAACATAAATTTACATGTTTAGGGGAGGATCTTCATAATATAGATTTTTAAACCTTGATAATAACATATTTCAACTAACATATTTGAACATTGATAATAACAAGTTACTGTGTGCATGACTGCTGGACAGCCTCGTCCAACTGTGCTGGCTTCTCACTAGTAGCTGTGTATTTTGTAATTACCCAAGTGTAATTACTTAAGTACTGTAGTTACAGGATGAGAGTTACGCTCGTGGTGTCCCGTCTTCCCAGCACTCTGCCACATAACACTTTGAATTACTGTACTGACGGTTTTGGCCTCCACCACCACCTCACCTAACTTGTTCTAACCATCTACCACTCTGTTTACAAAAGTGAATTTTCTTATACTGTATTGAACTTTACGTGTCCTTGTATCAAACTTGGCACTCACACCCATCTCAAAACTTTGCATTACAGAGTACTTGTGGCAGAATGACCATTTTCACGAAGTTCAATCACTCTTAGCTTATCCTTGATGGTGTAACCTACTTGCTTCCTCTTATACCATGTTGATTGCTGCTGCCTCCAGACATAACAAAATATTATTGAAGTTTTGTTAAAGAAAACAGTTTAATAAGAAATCCTTAAATAACAGAGTGGCTGTATGTAAAATCACTTGTGGGCCCAGCACACAGGTGGGCACGTTCGTGGGTCCACTCGGGGAATGGTATGTAGACCCCGAAGGTTGTGTTACTGAATTTTGGTTAGTGAACTTTTATAATAGTTACTAGATATGGAAGACGGGAAATATGGAATTGCCCCATCCTAATGCAACAATTATCAAGATTAACAATAATTAGCACGGATCTTAAAGCAAAAAATATTAGTGATAAATATAACAATTAGGCAAATAGGACATTGGAATCATATTTAGAAACATTAGCAATATGATACACTGAGAGGTATTATGCTCTCAGTGTATATATGCGGAACAATAATACACTACACTACACTACACTCACTACACTGCACTGCACTGCACGGCACTACACTACACTACCCTACCCTACCCTACCCTACCCTACCCTACCCTACCCTACCCCTACAACAAGAGGGAACAGTAAGCTCTTGTGATGGCTGTAACCTCCCTCCCACTTTTGTTGATATTCTTCTGCTTTATAGCCATTGTTATGCCCGTTTAGATTATATAGCTCAGTTTTGGTCCCTCTGAATGGACAAAAATTTACCTTCAACGTATACCGAGTAGGATGACATAATCCTAGGAATTAGGAACCTACCATATATGAGAGAGATTAAGAAAGCTTAATTTACATTCTCCAGAAAGGGAAGAGTAAGGGATGACAATTGATGTATGTAAATGGATGAAGAGTATGAAAAAGGGGATGTTACAGTACTGTGCTGTATGTCAACCAAGGGATGTTACGGTACTGTGCTGTATGTCAACCAAGGGAATGTTACAGTACTGTGCTGTATGTCAACCAAGGGATGTTACAGGTACTGTGCTGTATGTCAACCACGGGATGTTACAGTACTGTGCTGTATGTCAACCAAGGGAATGTTACAGTACTGTGCTGTATGTCAACCAAGGGAATGTTACAGTACTGTGCTGTATGTCAACCAAGGGGAATGTTACAGTACTGTGCTGTATGTCAAACCAAGGGGATGTTACAGTGTGTGCTGTATGTCAACCAAGGGATGTTNAGTCATGGGCTTGTGCTTGTGTGGCGCTGGTGCCATTGACCAGGGACATGCCGAGCATCCATGAGACTATAGAGTCTGATGAGAGCTTCTCTTCTCTCGATGACGCCAACCAGGAAGAAGACCAAAACCATGACCAACAGCCGAGCCACAGCACTGCCACACAGTCTCCAGCAGTGAAGAGGTCTAAGAGCCAAAACCCGCCAGAACAAGACAAGGCGGGACACCGCAAGGGAGCACCTCGGGGCTCCCCAGCAGACCCCAGCAGGTCAGGGAGCCTCGAGCACTGGTCGAGTATTCCGACGTCAGTTCGGAAGCGTTCGGAGCCAGAGGCGGGCGAGATTACGGATAGTCCCAGCCACAGCCCTGTCATAAGCCCTTGTGTAAATCGACAGCGGCCTCGTTCTCAGCTCGTGCACCTAGACTCAGCCCTCGTCCTAGTCCAGCATCATATAGTGCAAATCTTAGTAGGAGTCCTTCTTACGTCCCACGCACACCCCCTAGGCCTCCTCGCGAGCCTCTTCACAGTGACGGAGAAGTTGAAGCATCTCCTGCAACTTCACACACACTCCACACATTTCCCGCCCACTTGTACCTATCCAGTGGTCATGTCCCCAGATCGCCGTTCTTTAGAAACGCGAGGAGAATACTATCGCTCTAGAGAACCATACCACCATTCACGCACTCCATCTGAATCGGAGAGAGACCATTCTCGATCCAGAAAAAAGGAGCACAAAAAGGACAAGAAAAGAAAAGAAAAGAAACGGAAAAGATCTGAGAGGTCACACAGCCCAGTACTGCATAAGAAAAAGAAAAAGAAAAGTAAGCACAAATCTAGAAGTGGTAGTCCAGAATTTGATGGAGCGGTTGTGGATGGCAGTGTAGTTAGTTCCGATGATGACATTTCTGAAGCCATCATTATTAAAAGTGTTTCCAAGAATTATCCCTAGTCATGATTCAAGAGCACCTGTTGCACCAACTAGGGTAAGAAATCGTGGTGAAGAGCCCAGTCCTTAGTCCAATGAGAGAAATTATAGTTAGTCCTCAACCCCCTCCTGAAGCAATATCAACCCGTAGTAATGAGCTGCGGAGAAGCACGCCGCCTCACTCGTCGCACAGATCCCGTGAGCGAACTCCCACACACAGATCGCCACCACCCAGATCGCCTCACACACCTAGCCCAACCCGCCATCGTGTTGCTCGACACATGACCCCGCGCCTCCTCAGCCATCAACAACTAGTAAGAACTATGAACGTTCCACCCGGGCACACCACATAAGCCCACGTAGGCCATCTACGCCTCCTCTTCCAAGTCAGAGACGTGGAAACATGACTCCACCATCCAGAAACTCTCCTAGACGGGCAGTTTCTCATCGTGCCCATACCCCTCCCCCATTGTATGCTAGAAAGAGGTCTCGCTCTCGAAGCCCAATTCAGTACATTGAGATACGGGGTAGCCCAGAAACTCCACACATACCAGTAGTAGATATATGCAGCAGCATCAACCTCGCGTAAGGAAGAGAAAAAGAAAAAGAAGAAAGAGAGAGAGAGAGAAGAATATCATTCACATGGTCGAAGAAGCAGAAGTAGAAGCCGGGAGTGTCAGTAGGAGTCGCAGTAGGAGCAGGGGACAGTCGCCAAGGTCAGTAATTGTTTTATTGTATGTTTATGTACGTGGAATCTTCTCTTAGACTGACTTTCAGTCGGACTTTTCAGTATTTTCTGCATTTCATTATGTGCAGGAAACTTCAAGATTAGGCCACAGCAATAACTGATGAATGGTCCATTGTCAGTTAACTGTGGGATATCTCTGAGGGACCATTCTTTCCATCGTCTGGCATAAGCAAGATTTTAGATGTGTATGGATTCATCTGTTTTATGTGGTTTTGAAATGGGAATGATAGGGGCTTCTTAGATTAACCTAACAGTCTACTTTACTTGAAAGATAGAAAAATATTATCTATCACTGGGGGGACGTTTGCCTCTGAATTGTCGACAAGTATAGGTAAAGGCCTTTTATTGCCGTTAAACATTTAGTGTCATGTGACTGTTACTTGCTGGTACTGTTGATTTACCTTTCTGGATAGTTGTAATAATTTCAAGGATGTAGTCAGTGACTCGAAGAGTTGAGTGTGTCCATTGATGTTTAATGTCTCATTTCGTAATGATATTTAGATTAAAACTCTTATGTTAATATTACTGTACATTGTAAATTGTTATATGTAGGCGCATTCTACCAATTTCAGAATAAATGTTCAAATTGTTTTTTAGAATTGTGAAGAGCTACTGTACTCCTGGTGATCTAATCATTTTCTGCCAAAGATGTTAGACTGGTAGACTGTTAAGAGTTGGTAGATGTTAGACTGTGGTTATGGCAAATTAAACTTGAATGCCATCTCGGGTCAGTTCGACGGTCCTTTTAAATCTCAATACATTATTTTCATTGAATGGAGCCTCAGGAAAACGTACTATTGCTTCTGTTTATATATATACAGTACAGCTATGGTATACCACTTCCTGTCTTCATGTACAAAGTAGTCATTATTGACATTATAACCATCTGGAATTTTTTGTCTATGTGGTTTGTGGTTGTTGTTAAAGATTCGCTACCAGGAACAAGAAGTTCCAAGTAGCACGGGCTATGGTGAGCCCGTAGTGGATGTGGTTTGTGGTGTTTTGGTAATGTTAGAGGTGGACGTAAAATGTTTTCCATTTCACGACATAGGTTATAGTGTTGAACACTGTTGTATTTGGTGGTGGGCAAGTCAACGTGCTGACTGGTAATGGCATTTTTGACGAATCACTGAGACTGGACGGTAGAATGAGTTTTCCTTCTTGCAGGCCAGCGTTCAATTCCCAACTATTTGTGTGATTGGGCCCCATTCTTTTCTTATGTCCTATCCCCAAATTGTTATATAGTCGTAATAGCTTGGTGCTTTATCCTGAAAATTACCATACCTTACCTGGTAATTGCATTTAACATTCCATTGTGTTTGTATTTTGACTGTAGGACCAATATTCTTGGCGGCATATTTCATTTACTATTGACAATGTTCTCTGTAAGGGTGACTGTCACAGTGAATACTGAAGTATTCTGGTACGGGTAGGGGGGGTTCCCATTTGTCACTGTCTATACTCTTAATAACTTGTGTTGAGCATCAATGTATGTTGATTGTATTATGGTAGTCAGTTGTTTTGTTGCCCAGTACTGTATTTTCAGTCACACTTAACTGTCTGTGGAGTTAGCAGGTACAGTATTTCATGGCAAGACCTGTTAGTGTAATTACCTAAGTGTAATTACCTAAGTGTAGTTACAGGATGAGAGCTACGCTCGTACTGTCCCGTCTTCTCAGCACTCTGTCATATAACGCTTTGAAACTACGAATGTTTTTTGTGTGTATTTACTAAGTTGTGCTTGCCGGGGTTGAGCTCTGCTCGTTCGGCCCACCTCTCAACTAGTGTGCTTCTGTCACTGTGACTTTCACTGCTGCTTTCATTATCACCGATTTGAAAGTCGGTTACATATTCTTGTGTTTTCTTTTGGTCTTTATTTTTTTACCAGATTGGTGCATATATTTTCTCCTCAACATCAGGAAGGTTTCTGAATTACAGCCAGAGCAGTGGTGTGGGTGTGTGTGTGGTGTGTGTGTGTGTGTGTGTGTGTGTGTGGTGTGTGTGTGTGTGTGAGAGACCCTTGTGACGTAAACCGGGGCTGGTGGGCGAGGCGTTACGTTTATACACAGCTGACCTCACTTGATGGACATTGAATGCTTTTGTAATGTTTGCTGATAGATTTTAAATGCTGTCTTTTTAACCCTTAGCCAGCGGCTATGGAGAAATGGTCATACCCGCTTATGCACAAAAAATTAAACAAATTCCACCAAATAATTTTTCATTATAGAATTATTAATTTGTATGCAAAATGAAAGAAGACACAAAATAAGTGAATATTTATTGCTTCACTGGGAGGAGGCAGTGTGCAAGGCTGCGTCTGGTACTTGTCAACACCTGGTGCTGCACTTTACTGACACTTCCTCTTTTATCCTCTCTTGTTTCACTGGTTGTTTTATCACTGGTTTTTCTATATTTACATCCACGGAGAACTTCCATATCCATATTTGTATCATTCATGTAAAACCCAGACAATAATTGTTAAAGCTGTCATATAACAAGGACTGCATTCGTAACTGCATTTGTACCATAAAATGATAGCAGAATTCATTTCAATGGTCAAGGCAAACTCCATTGCATCCACATAGACCTATTATATCCATATTTGCATCATACGTGTGCAAAACCCAGGCAATAACTGTTTAAATCTTCATATGATGATAACTGCATTACCCTGTGAATCAATTATTGACAATATCTGCAGCCTATTGGTTAATGTCTTACTTTTTTTAATTGAGAAATGTTCACAGAGTGCTGCTCCAATTTCCTGTGTATAGCGCAAGCATTGTTGGTGTTAACATGTACTGTACAGTATATTCTAATGTTCGTAACTCCGTTCATCTTTAAGATTGGGGATGTTTCACTTGCATAAACTTTGTCACAGTTACTGCAGGCTATAGTGTAAATCCCCGTCATAGTGACCTTATTAGTTTTGACATGCTGGACAATTTGTTCACAAATCCTAAATTGGCTTTGCAGGGGCTTGTTGGTGATTTTTGCTATCTAAACTGTTGGAAGAATATACAGACCTTTTGCCTCCATATGCAGGCTATGAGTCACAATAACGTGGCTAAAGTATGTTGACCAGACCACAATCGACTTGAGAATGGTCCAGGACGGACCGAAACGTCGTCGTCCCTTCACCTTCTAGTGTGTGGTCTGGTCAACTTTTGCCTCCGCTTTGTTTTACTGTTAATGATCTTTCCTAACCTTCTTAACTAACCTTTCTGCATTCTATCTTGAAATACATGTGGTATAATTTAACTCATTTCAATGATTTTAATTTTAACTCATTTAATGAGTTTTAACTTTTAATTTAATTTGAACTCATTTTTAACTCGAGGAGACTTTAAAGAACTTCAGAAGTGGGCAGATAAATGGCTGCTGGAATTCAATCCAAAGAAGTACAAAGTATGAAAATGGGTAAGGGGGGATAGGAGACCTGTATTTAACTATTCCATAAGGGGGAAGGCAATTTCAAGAAACATTAAGAAAAAAAAATACATGGGAGTAGACATAATCCCAACACTAGCACCAGAAGCTTATGCAAGCAAGCTAACATCAGCAGCATTTGGCAAGTTAGCAAACATAAGATTGTCTCTTAAGAGTCTGAACAAGGAGGCTTTCAAGTTCATTCATAATGCCTGTGTGAGACCATTACTTGAGTATGCAGCTCCAGCATGGAACTCATACCTTGTGAAGCATAACAGAAACTTAAGAAAGTTAACAGGTTTCAACTAGATTAGTACAAGAATTGAGAGACCTTAGCAATGCTGACAAGTTTGCCTGAAGATTACCTGGGAGAGTTCCAGGAGTTTAGAACCCCAAGTTTGGCCTGGGGGCCTCACATCCTTAGAGGAGAGAGGATACAGAGGGGATATGATAACTATGTACAAAATCTTAAGGGGAATAGATTAAGTGGATAAAGGAAGCCTATTTAACTTAGGACAAGGGGGTATTGGTGGAATCTGGATATGCAAACGAGCCGAAGAGATGCAAGGGAGTTCTTGTTCCCTGTTTCGGGTGGTAGGAAAGTGGAATGCATTGAAGGAAGAGGTTGTTGAAGCCAACTCCATCCACGACTTTAACAAGAAATATGATATAAATGTTGGGGCTGGGAGAGGTAATTTGTGTTCCAGGAGTAAATGGCTTGGTGGTAGGGTATGAAGTACCAGGTGGAAACATCATCATGACATCAACCAGGTGGAAACAAGCTCTCTTGTATCTGCTTCACTACTGTTGCTTCCACCATCACCATAAACAAACAAATTTGCTCCAGTGTAACATTAAAGATAGTTCTCCATCATGACCATCATGTGAACAACACTAGACGGGGACCCGTTTTCATCAAAATCAGATATGGCCGCGTCGTTAGCTCGGCTTCGTGCCTGATCCTCACCCCTCACGTCTCTATTCGTGTGGTGTTAGAGTACATTATCATTCTATAATGGATAACATTCATGTTGACTACTGTACTTGTAATATATATATCAGATCTTACAGCTCCTGCCAAGTCCTTTCAATTTTGTATGTTGTCGGTGGTCCATAACATGGTCATGCTGCGCAGTCACTGGTTGGAAGGTGATGTGTCAGCCATTGTGTGCATCTGTTTTCTAATTCTCAGAATGTAGATTAGGGCACTCAAAGAGTTTCTTCCAACATGGTAGATGATCACCAGAGCCATCTAGGAATGGGTTATGTAACAGAAGATATGTTACGACTTGTAAACAACTTGGGCTGTGTGGAGTCATCGCCAGGTGATTTTAAGCACGCTGCCTGAAGCAGTACGGGGTATAATTATCAAGAAAGTATATGGTCCAGATGGTGTGCCTATCTCGGATTTTGAAAAGTGTACCATTGACACGTTGTGAGTTGGTCAAAATGTTTGTGTCCTCAATGGAAAGATTTTCTGATACCTAGAAAAGCACTACTATCCTTGACTCGGGTGAGTTTTGTAACACTTGTTCTGCTTATGATTTTATATTTCGTTAATGGTGTGGTCGAGGTCACTTTGATTACATTACTGTATATTTTAGGCAGTAGCCTGAGGCATTTCAACACCATTTGACAAATGTATGTATGACTGAAAAATTTGTTTGCCTAACTTTTCATCCGTTGACTTTTATGTTCTCCATTTCACTTATTTCTAGCTTTCTATCTGATAGATCTATCATTGATGTTGTAGGGTCTCCATTACAAGTAGTGTTCCACAAGGTTCTGTTTTGTCGCCTTTCCTTGGTTCATCGAATTCTTTGATGTTCACAGACTAGGCTAATACTACCCATTCATATGCTGATGTCTTCACGGTGCATTTGTTCCTGTTGGAGCTTTTACTGAATCTCATACTTAACCTTGTTCTCTTATTATTGATCTTCTCCACGAGGAGAAACACCAAAAACGGACACTGGTTGGTGGGCAGGCTGCCATCAACAACTGCAAACTTAAATGCAATAAATACTGTATGCAAAGAAATACCAAGAGTATACATTATTTTAAACTTTTCACATACAGTACAACGGTTTTACTGTATCTTATTTTAATGAAGTCCTCGCACAGTAATAATACTGTACACTCGTAGGTGTTTCTCTATCTTTTATCACTTTGTGTCTGTTCAACACACTTAAAATAGTAGTTCTGTAGTTAATAATTTTTTTTATTTATGTGTGTGGATTTTGCTTGAGGTGATTTATCCTCAGTTGAAGAAGGTAAGAGTGCTTGTGCTTGGCTCTGCTCACCACACTCTTCCAGTCTCAAAATCTTCACCAGATGCAAATTATCTAGCTTTGAAATTCAGCTAGTAAAATGTCAATTATATGATGGCGTAGTAGCTACTGGTATTGATCAAAACCTTGTTAGTTCGTGGGTACTAAGGCAACCATGAACACGCTACGCAACCTGTGGAAAGGTTATTATATTTATGGGTGAATTATAATTCTGTTACCGGCTACCTCGATGAACCTAATATGTTTAAGTCTGATAGCAGCCTTTTGGTACACGTAATCTCATCTAATATTACTGTGGGTTATGCACACGTATATGGTTCCCATCTTGGAAAAGGTTTGAGATACACGTTTAAATTTAGTCGATACTTCCTCAAGTCCAGTTTTTATGTCAGATGGAGGATACGTATCTTAGTGTTTCACCATATAATTTTGGCTAGTCGTGGTAATTTCCCATAGCCTTGGGATGGCTGAATTTCAGGTCTAAACACTTATATTGTCCCTTTAACCAAAGGATAAATCAACCAGAGCAAATGCCCCACAATATATTTATATATAACTGTCCAGTATATTTATTTATTTATTCTTTTCATAATCAAAATTTTATGCTTATATGAATAAACAATTGCTTTAAAGTGACCCGACACTCTGGGATAACTTTTTGTTTTCATTTTTTTTGGAACAATACAA
>WNGS01006708.1:12299873-12312727 GCA_020271785.1 Procambarus virginalis | reverse complement strand
AACATCATTTTTGCTTCCCATTTTACCATAAATTTTTGTCAACTGCAAATATGATCATGTGCACTTGAAATATTTTCATCCATTATAAAGGTTTATAATTATAAGGATAATTATATTTTCATCCATTATATTTTCCACATTACGTAGAAAATAATGGAGGGGCTGGTCCCAAACCTGCACACAGAAATAACATCAAATGAGACCAGAAGACATGGCAGGATGTGCAGAATACCCCCGTTGAAAAGCATAGGTGCAACAGGTACTCTGAGAGAGAACTCTATCAACATCAGAGGCCCGAGACTGTTCAACACGCTTCCGCTACACATAAGGGGCATAACTGGCCGACCCCTCACAGTGTTCAAGAGAGAACTGGATAAGCACCTCCAAAGGATACCTGATCAACCAGGCTGTGACTCGTATGTCAGGCAGCGAGCAGCCGTGTCTAACAGCCTGGTTGATCAGTCCAGCAACCAGGAGGCCTGGTCGACGACCGGGCCGCGGGGACACTAAGCCCCGGAAGCACCTCAAGGTAACCTCAAGGTATGAACACTCGTCCATCCGAACAGCCTCTCGAGTCCCTTTTCATGCCTTCTTGCGATGATTCCAAGGCTTAACGTCCCCACGGCCTGGTCTTCGAACAGGCCTCCTCGTTGCTGGACTGGTCAACCAGGCTGTTGGACGCGTTTCATTATCAATTCATAATTCAAACTCACTCTGCCATTCCCAGTACTGCATTACTGTACAAGCAGTGCTACAGAAGGCCAGATGGTCACAAGGTGGTGTAGGATACTACAAAAGTGTCCTGACGGCCCACTAGTGGCGATAGGGTATGGTCAAATCATACGCAAGAAGGTTCAACAGCTCATTTTCTGTTTATCAAACTATATATTTCACAATGTTAGGATGTATAACCTTAGATTAGGCTGTGTTAAGCTCACAGTTGGGTTAGATTAGCAATGTTTGGGTTAACTTAGGTTTGGTTGTGCATGGTACCTTACCTTGAGGATACCTTGAGGTGCTTCCGGGGCTTATCGTCCCCGCGGCCCGGTCATCGACCAGGCCTCCTGGTTGCTGGACTGATCAACCAGGCTGTTGGACGCGGCTGCGAGCAGCCGCGTCCATGGTTAGGTAGGTTTTAAATGGTTATATTGGTTGGTTAGGTAGGTTTTAATCTGTGAGAATCTGTGTTAATCTGTGAGAATTTTAATCTGTGGTTGATTTTAATCCACCATGGTTAGGTAGGTTTTAAAATGTTAGCAAATTGTTGTGTACAATATGACTTGTATCCAAGAGATCCTCACTGCCTAAGTCAGCAGTTTTCTCCCACACAGGACTAGACATAATGTGCATTCGTTTGACTTTATAGAGAAAATAAAATTAACAATGGCTTGGCACCAGTGCCAAGAAAGAGGCAACCTATGTTGCGTACCTATTACTAAACAGGGAATCAGCATTCCCGCAATCTGTTCTCTGACCAAGCATCCTAGTTATTGGCATTGTCAACCAGGCTGTTGGACGCAGCTGCTTACAACCTGTCATATGAATCACAGCCTGGGGCCAGTCACGAAAGCATTTACGCAAGTACTTACGAACGTGTACATCTTTCCTCAACCTTTGACGGCTTTGGTTACATAAACAGTTTACAAGCATGAAAACTTCCCATTCAACTATTGTTATTGTTACAAACAGCCTCCTGGTGCTTCGGAGCTCATTAACTGTTTAATAATTGTAAACAAAGCCGCCAAAGATTGAGAAAAGATGTACAGGTTCGTAAGTGCTTCCGTAAGTGCTTTCGTAAATCTGGCCCCTGGTTGATCTGGTATCCTTAAGCGCTAGATATTATCAAGCGCTCTGAGAATGGGTGAAAAAACAACATTATCTTAAATGTTTACGGCATGAATCACTCAACAATCACGATCATCATAAAGGACAAAACACAAATTTTAGAGCATGTGAAAGGTTCTGAAGCAATAAAAATCTATAACAATAAGGAAAAGATCACATGTAACTTGCGATATGGCAAAACTGTTAACATCATCGTGGACAGAGAACGAGAACCATCACCAAATTCAATAAGCCTCATGCTCATACAGGAGAAAGTAAGAAGTCTTTTTGATGTTTTAAAGAAGAACTTAGATGCCACTGTGATTGATGAAACATTTGTGTCAAGTTTTGGTTGGTGTATATATATATGGGTAGGGCAAACTTGCAAACATAAAAGTCAATGTCAAGACTATTATTGCAGACAAAAAAGAGCAGATGAATCTGTTCCAATATTGGCCAAATTTATTGAAATTGGAAACTAAAGTGCCCAACAAGTGTTTAACGTTGATAAAACATTAAACAGACATTTTTTGGGAAAAAAAAATGTCTGAAAGTATATACATTTCCAAAGACAAAATAATCCCTGCCTTCAAAGCAGTGAAAGACCGCTTAACCTCGTTGCTTGTAGGAAATGCTGCTTGCGATTGTAAACTAAAGCCTCTTTTTGTAGAAAAAATTCTTCCAAGGCTTGGGTAACATAAGACATATTTACAGACTGGTATTTACTCCATTTTGTTCTGTAAGTGAAATTATATTGCACTAAAAAGAAGAATGAATTTAAAGTAGCAGAATATCTCAAATGGTCCACTTTACCCCAATAAAGATTAGGAAAGCTATGTAAGGAAATAGAAATGATCGAGCTCAAGTTGAAAGAATCACATCAAATCCAAGAGAGGAAAAGAGAGCAAAAAGCCTAAGTGAAAGAGAAAGGAACCCAAAATACTTTTTCTCATATACAAAAACAAGAACAAAAACTGCATCCAGCACTGGACCCTTGCACAAGGGTGACGAGACTTTCACGGATGACAACAAGAAATGAGTGAAGTACTGAGGCTTCAGTACCATTCTATTTTCAGTGAAGCCCTGAACACATTGAAGATCAATGATCCAAATGAATTCTTCATGAATGTGACACCAACATCACGCCATATATCAGATGTTGCCCTAACCCCGGGAGCCGGTCGGCCGAGGGACAGCACGCTGGACTTGTGATCCTGTGGTCCCGGGTTCGATCCCGGGCGCCGGCGAGAAACAATGGGCAGAGTTTCTTTCACCCTATGCCCCTGTTACCTAGCAGTAAAAATAGGTACCTGGGTGTTAGTCAGCTGTCATGGGCTGCTTCCTGGGGTGGAGGCCTGGTTGAGGACCGGGCCGCGGGGACACTAAAGCCCGAAATCATCTCAAGATAACCTAACCCCACTGAACTTTGAAGTAGCCATTGATAGCATGCCCATGCACTCTGCACCAGGCCCAGAATCCTGGAATTCTATATTCATCAAGAAGTACAAAACACCACTATCACAGGGCCTAAACATCTTTTGGAGAAGGAGCCTAGATACTGGCGTCATCCCTGACATACTTAAAATGGCAGAGATCACGCCACTTAACACAGGAGGTAGTAAAGCAGATCAATAGTTCTAATGTAAAATAGGATTTGTTCAATAGCTCTAACTTCACACATCATAATCTTGAAAAAGTGTTAAGAAATATGATTACAAATCACATGGAATCACAACACACAACCCCGGGCAACACGGGTGCAGAAAAAGAGCGCTACTGCCTCTTACAATTGCTAGATCACTATGACATGGGTCCTAGGTGCCATGGAAGACGAGCAAAACCCAGATGTAATATACGCAGACTTTGCAAAAGCTTTTGAGAAATGTGATCATGGTGTTATTGCGCACAAAATGTGTGCAAAGGGAATTACAGTACTGGCAAAGTAGGGAGATGGATCTTCAACTTCCTAACAAACAGAAGGCAGTGTAACAGTCAGTCAAATTTAGATCATCTACCTGTATTGTGAAAAGCTCAGTCCCCCAAAGTACTGTACTTACTTCGGTACCTTTTCTCATCCTAATATTAGACATAGACAAGGATACAAACGACAATACTGTATCATCATTTGCAGATGACACTAGGATTTTCATGCGAGTAGACAATATAGAGGACACGGCAAACCTCTTGGATTGTACATACCTGGATGGGGTTCTGGGAGTTTTTTTTTTTCACTCCCCAAGCATGGCCTGGGGCCAGGCTTGACTTGAGAGAGCTTTATCCAACAGGCTGTTGCTTGGAGTGGCCCACAGACCCACATATCCACCACAGCTCGGTTGGTCCGGCACTTCTTGACAAAAACTATCCAGCTTTTTTTATTCTGTCCTTTACATGAATTTATATACCTGTTCCATTGATCTTGAGCCCCGATATTTGGCCTACATCCGCATATTGGATAGGACAGTTGTTAAGGACAATGGGGTCTGGGTTTCTTTTCGCAATGTATATTATCCTGAATTTTTTTTATTTGAACTTAGTTTTCAAAGTTGTTTATAAATTCAATTATTGCCTTGGTGTTGTTGGCTAGTGGAAGCTTTGATAGTTTTGGTTGACATTTTGAGTGACATCATCAGCATCATACATATGTGTTGTTTTCTCCATGATGGGGTTGGGGCAGATCAGCTGTATACATGTTGAATAGTGTGGGTGAAAGGCAGCTTCCTTGTGGTACTGCACTTTTCAGATAGATTATGTCTACCAAGTAGCTGCCGATACTGAGCCTAGCAGTTCTGTTGTCTATAGAGCTTTATAGAATGGCAGTAAATCTTTGTGGGAGCCCTAGCTGTGATATCTCGTATTTTAGGCCTGTGTGCCAGACTTTGTCAAAAGCTTTCCAAATGAGGAACAATGCCTGTCATCTTCACAGAAAACGGTACCATCCGTTTTCTGTGTGCTGCGGCTCAGACGCCGGCAGGAGGTAAACAAGAGCGTACAGGACGCCCGCCAAGCTTGGTAGCTACTAGTCATGTAATCGTTTATAAGTATTAAAGTCAGTAACCAAGCCATGACTTTATATCAACCTTACAACCAAGACTTCCTCAGCTACACACAAACACCACAGTGCCCTCCATCCAAACCCCATTCTTCAACTACCCTACAACCTCCACCAACATCCCACAGGAGACTTCGCCACTGGACATACAGTGTTGAAATATCGAGGCCAAACAAAAACAAATCTCTCAGATTGCAGCCAGAAGACTGTGGGAAGGAAAATGGTAATATCCTTGTCTGAATCTTTTCACAGGAGACTGTTTAGTGCACCCCAGCTGCACCTGAGGCAAGGCAATTGACGAGAGAGGGGGAGCCAGGTGTTCAATGGCAATAAGTTACTACAAAAAAAAGAAACCTGTCATGTAGAAAGAGAAATGGCGTAGGAAGATAATAAGAGATAACTTTGAGACAGCAATATTTACTATCGCAACTGTAGGAAAGGCAGAAGATTCATCAAAATATTTTCAGAAATTGATTATAGACGAGTATTTAAAAAAAAAAAGTTTTGTTGACAAGGAGAAGAGCTCCCATTAACTGGAACTGATGGATAATGCAATAATAAAGAGATGCAAGCACCTGTCTGACGCACAAAGAAGAATAGTAGCAAGAAGTGTCCACAAAGTGGTTATGAAGCTGGTGCCTTTATAGCATTGCCGAGTAGTACATAATAACAAATAATAATGAGTAATTACATTATTATGCCCTATTTTGTTACTCCGTATATCATATAAATACATTGCCCAATGTTATTATCACTTACTTTCAACAATGTACCAAAAAAAATTTGGGGAGGGGGATTTTTTTTTTTTAGGTTTTTAGGTTTTTAGGTTTTTCCTCCTTGATTTATTACTGTATTTGAATTTGTTTTAACCGTCACATCCTGGAGAATGCATATTCGTCCCTAACTATGTGTAGCCAGAAATAAATTGGTCAACAAATTAGTTAGTTACAACTCTCAGAACTTGGAACTTTGAATTTTTGGGGGGCTTATTTTTTCACAGATTTCAAACTATTTCCCTGTTTCTTTAGGTTGTTTTGATGATTAGGGACCAGATTGGGGTTTTTTACTTATATAAAGTACACCCTAAATATATTCCCTAAATCATTATAATTATTATAATTATCCTTATATTTTGTTTTTTGGGGGTTATTTTTTCTTGACTTCATTTCAACACATATTGACCTGCAACTTTCACATACTTGAGTACGAATGCCAAGCAATGTTCATTATAACATACAAGTAAATTCGTGAATTAGAACTGCCTTATTCATTGTCTATAACTTCAACTTCAATTAAATCTATAACTAGAATTTCAACTTACTTCAGTATCCAAAAATCTAGTTTCTGACCGATTCTCACCATTCTTACATATAGTGTGTACCGATGTCTGTTCTACAATCCCTATAGAATTGATTTTTCATAAACTCTAAACGTTTGGAGTAATAAATTTTTATTGTCTAAATTTGTGCATACTGTATTTCAAATGCCATAGTGACAATTTTTTTTTTACAGTAAACTATACTGAAAACCTATATTCTAAATATATGAAAATGAAGATCATATGCTATTCTGAGAACATAACAACACCAAATGAACAGTTGGTGATTTTTTATATTTTTGTAGCGATTTTCTGAAAGTTCAAACTTCCATTTTCTCTGAATTTGGTAATGGCTAACTATAAAATGTTAACGTGTTTCTCGGATTTCCGACGAGTTTCAGAGAGGGGACTCGCCTTCACGGGCGACTCAGGACGTCCGCTATAGTGTCTCAACTTGCTATGTATTAGCTCTAGGATTCCAATCTTATAACCTTAGTCATACAGTAACAAATTCTCTTGGTTAATGCCATAACATTTATTATCTGAACTTTTCAATATTCAATTTTATAATTATTTTTTATTTTCTTATTTTTCAAGTTACACTGGTATCATTTGGACAAAGTTGGAGCATTTGCCTTAAAGATTACTCACAAAACATTTGAAAGTTTCAGAAAATTTTAAAAACCGAGTTCAGTGTCACACATCATATGATGTTTTGCACAGTTTAGGGGTTAATGGGCTAATGGGTAAGGAACAGGACAGAACTGAACTGACAGAACAGAACTTCAGAACTGAAGGACAGAATACAAAGAGAACTTATCAGAGACGAGGTCTCCAGCTGAAAGAATGTAGTAAGTAGGGTCCTCAAAGACTTGTTCCTGGGACCACAACTGTTCCTAATTTATGCAAGTGATCTACCCGAGGGAGTGAGCTCGTACATGTCAATATTTGCACACTGTAAAACTAAAGGGAACTGTAAAAATCTTACAGGAAGACCCTGACAAACTCTAGGAGTGGGTAAACAAATGGTTATCTTGAGATGATTTCGGGGCTTTTTAGTGTCCACGCAGCCCGGTCCTCGACCAGACCTCCACCCCCAGGAAGCAGCCCGTGACAGCTGACTAACACCCAGGTACCTATTTTACTGCTAGGTAACAGGGGCATAGGGTGAAAGAAACTCTGCCCATTGTTTCTCGCCGGTGCCTGGGATCGAACCCAGGACCACACGATCACAAGTCCAGCGTGCTGTCCGCTCGGCCGACTGGCTCCCTCGAATTGGTTGCTGGAGTTCAGTTCCAGTAAGTGTATGGTAATGAAGATGGGGAAGGGAGAAAAACAAGAAAATGTTGACACCATAAATGGAGAGCACCTACAAGAATTGACAAGAGATTTGGGAGTGGATATAAACCAACACTAACACCAGAGGCACACATGGGCAGTGTGACAGGAAGCATACCTGGAGAGGGTTTCTAGAGTTCTTCTACTCCTACAGCCTAGCCTGAGGTCAGGCTCTACTTGTGATTGCTTGGTCCAACAGGCTGTTGCTTGGAGCAACCTGCAGGCCCACATATCCACTACAGCCTGGCACTTGAAGCAAGAACTTATCTAAGTGCCTCTTGAATACAGCCACCTTTGTTCCAGCAATATTTCTAATGCTTGCTAAGAGGGTCTTGAACGGCTGTGGACCTCTGATGTTCAGTGTTCTCTGATTGTGCCTATGGCACCTCTATTTCTCACTGGTTCTATTCCGCATTTCCTTCCGTATCTTTCGTTCCAGTACTGTATGTTGTTATTCTACTGTGCAAATTTGGGACCTGGCCTTCAAGTATTTTCCCATGTACAGTACAAATTATTTGATACCTCTCTCGTCTCCTTTCCAAAGAGTGCATTTTGAGAGCTTTGAGACAGTCCCAATTAAGTTAAATGATTTATCGTTTCTATGTGTGCCGTTTTTTGCTGTGGGGTCTCTGGATTTGAACATTCTCACAATCCATCCTTTCATTTTTCTGGCCGCTGCTATATTTGCTCAGTTATGTTCACTAAATGTCAGGTCGTCAGACATCATAATTCCCAGATTTTTTACATGTTGTTTTCCTTCTATAATTGTGTCTGTGTCCTGTACCCTGTATTTTGTTTAACTTCCTCGTTTCCATCATACCTAAGTACAGTACCTGGAACTAGTCACCGTTAAACATCCTGTTGCCTGTATTTTCAGTTGCCCAATTGAAGACCTTATTAATATCTGCCTGCCGTTTTTCAGTGTCTTCTACAGAGGAAATTTTCATGCTGATTTTTGTATCATCTGCAAAGGATGACATGAAGCTGTGACTAGTATTTTTGTCTATATATATCCAAGATAACAATGAGAAAAAGCAGCGATGCAAAGACTGTGCCCTGGGGTACAGAGCTTTTCACTGCACATGGGCTTGATCTTATTTGATTGACCCTCACTCTCTACATTCTGTTGACAAAGTTGAAAATCCAACCAGAGGTATAAAAAGCTAGACCTCCAATCGGATGTAAATCGGGTCTTTCAATGAACCACAGATAATATGTTGTTTAATAAAAGCAAGTTCCAGTTCCTGTGCTATGGAACAAAACGAAAATGTAACAAGGAAAATATAGTGATACGAATATTGCAAATATTCTTTGAACAATAAAGCAATGCTTTTGCAGGTATTACACTACTGTGCTGGTTCACCACTGCCACTTGTCTTAGTGGGAGCATCTTGGGGGAGCAAAAGAACTCCCACAACCTCATCCAGGTACAATAAAATCTGCCAAAAATAGGAATACCTTAATTGTTATATCTAAGCCTGACTAGTCAAACACATTTTCACATGGCCATCCATTCAGTTACTGGCCACATTCAATGGTGCTGAGCTTGAAAGTGCCACGAGGCCCTACAAAGAAATCTACAGTAACTTCACGGAGGAGATGGGATGATGAGGGGGGACAAGGAGGAGATGGATGACGAGGGAGTCAAGGAGATGGCATGACGAGGGAGGACAAAGAGGAGGTGGAATGACAAGTTGGGACTAGGAGGAGATGGGATGACGAGGGGGGGTCAAGAGGAGATTGACGACGAAAAGAAGAGATTTGGGACGAAAAACGGAGATAGCTCCAATAAAGAGGCGGCCAAGACAGGCACAGATATAAACCTGGAGAAAATAAAAACTGAGAATATTTGCAAATTCTATGAACAAGGCATCTGCAAATATGGGAAAAATGGCATAAAATGCACTTTTCTGCATCCTCGAAAATTGCAGGAACATGTTGGTGAAGGGTACATGCCGTTTTGGAACAGTGTGCAGATACTTCCACCCTAAACTATGTAAATCTTCAGTTAATGGAAAAATTGTTACAGTCTTCAGTGCCCGGAATTCCATGTGAGAGGTACACAGCATTATAGACGAGAAGATCAATATGATAGTAATGAAAATTTTTAGAGGAAGGCAGAAACAGAGTAAAACATACAAGAGAGAGGAACAGGAAGATAGAACGGCTGCAGGATTACGGAGGGGGGAGGGAGATATCCACAAGACTGGAATACAAGTCATCAACAAGCACACAGGTACTACACCACACAACACCCACACTAGTTGGACACACACTAGTTTTCTAGATAGAAAACTGTCACCTGAGAACCACATTAAGAACATTGTGCGAGGAGCCTATGCTACACTTTCTAACCTCTGAATTGCTTTTAAACACATGGATGGAGAAATACTAAAGAAATTGTTCACGACTTTTATTAGACCAAAGCTGGAATATGCAGCAGTTGTATGGTGCCCATATCTTAAGAAGCACATCAACAAACTGGAAAAGGTGCATGACATGCCACTAAGTGGCCCCCCGAACTGAAGGACAAGAGCTACGAGGAGAGGTTAGAGGCATTAAATATGCAAAAACTAGAAGATAGAAGAAAAAGAGGTGATATGATCACTACGTTCAAATAGTAACAGGAATCGATAAAATTGACGGGGAAGAATTCCAGAGACCCGGAACTTCAAGAACAAGAAGTCTTAGATTTAACCTAACGAAACAAAGCTGCCGGAGAAATATACGAAAATTCATTTTTGTAAACAGAGTGGTAGACGGTTGGAACAAGTTAAGTGAGAAGGTGGGAGGCCAAAACCGTCAGTAATTTCAAAGCATTATATGACAAAGAGTGCTGGGAAGACGGGACACCACAAGCGTAGCTCTCATCCTGTAACTACACTTAAGTAATTACACTTAGGTAACTACACTACTACTAACACTGGACGAACCACTACCAAATCAAACACCCTGGACACCTGGGTGGAGAGAGGGGGGGGGGGGACTACCAAAGCCCACCAGAAGTGAGACACAAAGTGGGAAAGCAATCATAGTTGCAAACATCTTGAGGTTATCTTGAGATGATTTCGGGGCTTTTTAAGTGTCCCCGCGGCCCGGTCCTCGACCAGGCCTCCACCCCCAGGAAGCAGCCCGTGACAGCTGACTAACACCCAGGTACCTATTTTACTGCTAGGTAACAGGGGCATAGGGTGAAAGAAACTCTGCCCATTGTTTCTCGCGGCGCCTGGGATCGAACCCAGGACCACAGGATCACAAGTCCAGTGTGCTGTCCGCTCGGCCGACCGGCTCCCTCTAGGCCTAAAGTCAAAATACTAGGCCTAAAGTCAAAATCAAGAAATAAAGTTTTAAAATGGCCTTCTAATAGAATCAAACTCAATATTTGGTGCATTTACAGAAACCTACACAAAAGACTACATGGATAATGAAATGTGGATCTCAAATTATAATCTATATAGATGTGACAGTACTGTAATTAGATCAAGTGGAGGAGTAGGTCTGTATATTAAAGAGGAACTGGCATGCACAGAGCTCTTGAACTCGACCAATGAGGTGGTAGAGTTATTTGGAACCAAGGTAGAAAATATAAATCTATTTATTATTCTAATATACAAACTGCCAGATGCAACACTTGTGGAATTCACTGAACAGATACACAAAATAGAGACTATCCTTGATAACCTAGCAAACCCAGTATCAGATATTATCTTTTTTGGAGACTTCAATCTACCCAGTTTAAAATGGAGAATAGTAAATACTGTAATAACATTATAGCAGGAAATCAACCTGGAAATAACCAACCACAGGTCAGAGAACTACTGAGATTGACACATACTCGCTCAATCAACAGATTACAGAACCAACTAGGAATGAAAACATGCTGGACCTGATATTCACGAACAATGATGAGCTATATTACAATCTCAGACACTACATACTCGGACCACGAGATCATTAAAGTGCAAACTAACATTAATAACGGTAGTAGGCCCAGAAGAAACAACAATCGAGAAGGTTATTCAGTAAATTCAATTTTAATAATAAAAGAATAGACTGGGAGAAAATAACCAGGAAACTTACATTCAATGGGAAACTGTTCTAAGTACTGTAATACAAATCCTACACAAGGAATAGAAAAACTAACTCTCAAGCACATCAAGTCTGTCTGAAACATGTGCTTTTGAGGAAAGCCAGAAAGAGGTCCAACGTAGAAAGAGAATACAGACGATACTACAAAAGAAGAAAAAAAATAACGGAAATGCTTAAACAGACATGACTCCATAAAAAGAAGGAGTAATTTAAACGGGGAAATTGAAGAAATCGAACAGAGACTGAAGCATTCGTATCAGATTGAAGAAAGGCAACTAGAACAGAAAGCAATTCAAGAAATAAAGAAAACCCCCAAATTTCTTCACATATGCAAATCAAAAGCAAAAACCACTGCCAGTATTTGACCTATTCGTACAAGTGAAGGTTCATACACGGAGGATGACAAAGAAATCAGTGAAATCCTAAAAATGCAGTACGAGGACATGTATAGCACTCAAAAACAAAACAAAAAAAAAAAGCATGAAAGTGGAAGATCTGGACAACTTCTTTATGACTTTATGAGTGATATCCAAACCACTGTAAATATAAACTGATATCAACACGAGCGTGGCAGATTTAGAAAGGAAATTGACCACATGCCCATGCATTCAGCCCGGGCCACTCATGGAATTCAATTTTATAAAGGTGCCAGTAGTCAGGCACTCGGTATGGTGTGGAGGAAGAGCTTGGAAATGGGGGATACCAAATGCGCTTGAATCAGCAAGCATAGCCCCCCCCCCTACACAATGGAGGGAGCAAAGCATTGGCAAAGAATTATAGACCAGTTGCACTAACGTCCACATAATAAAATAATTTGAGAGTGTGATCAGGAGTCAGTCACTAGTTTCATGGAACTAATGACCTCCACAACCCAGGCCAACATGGACTTAGAGTAGGAAGATCATGCCTCTCACAATTACTTGACCATTACGACAAAATCACCGGGCATTAGAAAAAACAGAATGCAGATGTGGTATACACGGACTTTGCAAAGGCATTCAATAATGTGACCATGGAGTGATAGCACACAAAATGAGGTTAATGGGAATAACTGGTAAAGTAGACACTGGATACTCGGTTTTCTTGGCGAACAGAACACAAGAGTAACAGTCAACCATATAAAATCAAGTCCAAGAGCAGTTAAAAGCTCTGAACCTCAGGGTACAGTCCTTGCACACACTGCTTTTCCTTATTCTCATTTTTTCATATCGGATATAGACTCAAATACAAGTCACA